>PVIR01014400.1:0-40286 GCA_004026965.1 Petromus typicus | reverse complement strand
AATATACACATCATGATTGCACTCCATAATGGAGATTTGTACCAGTATAAGACACAACTTAATTCTCATTTTTTCCCATAGCCCCATCCACCCTACCACCCCCCCATATATATGAAATTTGTTTCCTTACTTTTTTGTTACAATCTCAACATTGTCCCCTTTCATCTTATTTTACATTGAGCATTTTCTATTGCACAATATATAACATGCAATGCTAGGATTCATTTACATCTTCATTTTCTCATACCAGAGAAAAGATGCGATATGTACCTATCTGTGCCCTATTTATTTCACTTATGAGGATATCCTCAAGGTATGTCCATTTCAATTCAATTTTAAATCTCATGGAAACCTGATATCCTGAGTAGTCACCATGATGATTGGAATAGTTGCTATATATGATATTATACTTAAAGACTAGTTTAATTAATTTAAAAGTGGCATTCATTTATGGGAGGATTTCATCCTTCTCAACCATATAAGCAGAGTGCATTAAAAGAATAAAAAAAAAATCTCCAGTTAAAAAGAAGACTTACAAAACAAAAACAGCGGCCACTTTCTCAGCTTTGTATTCCTCTCTTAGCAATGTTCCTGTGGTTTGTTTCTGGCTTTGCTGATTCACTCTTCATATTCTTGACTGTTATTTACCTGTATAGTTGAGCACGTCTGCATACCCGTAACTCCATGCCATTTTGTGGTCTTTATCTTTCTTGTCCTTCACCTAATCACTTTCTGCAGTAACCTCAATGACTGTCACAGCAGCTTCCACTCTTCACTCCCCTGAGGTGACAGGGACATTGCACAATTTTTACAGTCCGGAAAATTCTTTGCATCCTTTCTCAGTTTTCAATCTGTCATCTACCAAACATCAAATACAATTGTTCTTGCAAATATTTCTCTTCCTATTTTTTAGGGTTTGGTTGTGTTTTTAATTAACAGACTGATAATGGCTTCAGTTACCTGGGTGCATGAGTTTGGAATGGGTAATTCACTTTTTTTTTTTCTTCCTGTCATGTTGAATTAATGTCACTTCAAAAGCTTTTTCCTTTGTAACTTCTGTGGTTGTGATGACAGTGTTATTGTTGCTCATATCCAATGTACTTTGCTTTCTTTGTTCTATTTCTGTTTCACACTTGCACTTTTGCTTGTCTGCAGAAGACTTTGACTAATTCCACCTGTTCTGTGCTCACTAAGCTTTTTCCATTACTGACCCTAAAAGGAGCAACTAACTCCAGCAGACTATACCCCAGTCCCTCATTCAGAGTTGACAATGTCATCAATTAAGATGGCTTTACTTGTTGGAAAGGTAGAACCAAACTTGGAAACTATAGCAAATGGAGGACATTGCATCATACATTACACAATCTTATATTTACCTCCTTTTTATCTAAACTACTTTTAGTTTACTGTTTGAATCTTCCCTACTATTTTTGCATGTGATTTAATTGTGTTTATTCATGTGCTTATTTAATTTTTATGAATGTGTTTATTCATTTTTACTTTTTTCTCAGTACATGTTAATAGTATATAATATTTACATTTCTCATGTGGGAGTTGGCAACTGTACAGAACATGTCAATTATGTTTTATCATCATTTCCATCCCTCCCTCTCTTCTCCCTTCATTTCTTGGTCCCTTCCCACCTGCAAAAGATTTCTCTCACTATTTCTTACTATCTATCTTTTATGTTTCTCTAATACTTTCTGTTTCTCATATAACTGAAGCTATGTGATATTTAAACTCGTGTGTGTTATTTTTTTCACTTAAAATTATGATCTTAAAGTGCATTCATTTTCCTACCAATAATTCAAGTTTACCTTTCTCTACAACAAGGTAGTACTTAATTGTATATAAATACCACATTTTCTGTATCCGCTCCTCTGTTAATGGAAGTATAGTGCTCTTCCAAGATTTAGCTATTATGAATTGTGTTGCTCTACACATGTATTCACATATCAGGTGATATGTTGTCTTTATCTCTTTAGAGATGATACTCAAAAGTGGAAAATAGCTGGGTTGAATGAAATTTCTAATTTTAGTTCTTTGAGGAATTCCCAGTTGATTTCCATAATGGCTGTAATATTCCACATTCCAACTAACAATGTATACATGTATTGTTTATTTCTGAATGTTTTATGAAACTAGATATGATCTTACCAAATGCTCCAAATTATAAAAAAAAAAAAGTTACTTACCCCCGTCATTTACACTTATCCCTGTTTTGAGAAGAGAATAGTGGGAATAAGTTAATTAGTTCTCATCAGGGATGTCATGTACACTTTTAGCAGAGAGTGGCTGTTGCTAGATTTGGCTTCATGTCTTACTCATACATTTGGCATCTGGACTGAGAAGCCACAGATGGTTGTGAAGGAACATGCAGACCTCCACCACTACCTCAGTACCTGGCTGTGCACTCTTAGCACAGCAAATCAGCATGCCTCCAAGAGAGAGTCAGGTAGGAACTATCTCATGACCCAAACTCAGTCAGATTTCTGCATCATCTTTTTGATTAAGGACGGAGCTATAAGGGCTGACTGAGTTTCAAAAACACATATTGATGGAGCGGTGGAAATAGCCTGAGATACTGTACCAGATGTCAGATATTGTTACATCCACTGTGGAAAATACAATTTACTACAGTGGGTTAAGGTGTAAAATTTTTTTTAAATGTATAAAAATTATTATTTTGTTACCTCCATTCTTTGTCATTAACTAACTCTACCTGTGAAGGATTAATGCCCCTATAGAATAACATTAATCATATATCTTATATCACACTACTAATCAACAGCAAAACTTTCCCACCACATTATATGTTCATTGGTGTTTTACAATGGAAAGGCTTCTGTCATCAAAAATTATTAAAACTTTTAAGTAACTTTCTATTTTACAGGACTTGTAAATATGCATTGTTCATGCTCAAAAAAAGCTAAACAGCGTATATAGACAGGAGTCTCACAAGAGTCTGTAGGACCCTTTTGTTCAGAGTAGCCATCAACAGTTTTCAGCATTTGTGTCCTGTAACAAGCCCCGTGGAAAGTATCGATCCCTCCCACACTGTTTTAGGTCTTTACTTGTAGAATAATCATGCACTCTATTATGGAAGCCAGGCACTTTGGGGACACAGAGTTGCTGTTGATGACTGCAGGTGTTAGTGCTGCAGATACTCCATGAAAAGGGCTACACTATCAGGGAAGAATTCTGGACCTTGCATGCTGGTTCCTAAACCAGCAACCCAAACTCATTGTCCTGTCCTTCATAACATATTCCTATGTCCTGTTACATGCAAACTCTTAGCCACAGCAGTTTCTTATCATTCTCTGTGCCTTTGTATGTCCTTTTCTCTACAGTTTCACTCCAGTTAGAAACATTAGGAAGTCCTCTAGTGACCAGTAAAACCCTTTGTGATAATTGTTTCAATTTAAGTGAGAAATGCCCAACTAATTATATCAGCATAGAGAACCATGTGTGGCTGAATGAATTTACTGAAGATGGAAGACCCACCTGGGTGTTACAGTAACCAACAGGCTTGCTGGATGCTACCTGAATGGCATAAGTGGGAAACGAGAAAAGGAGACTTGTTTTTATCTCTTCAGAGGAGCTCGATTTTACCTTGACCTTAGGTGACAGCTGGCTTCCAGTGCTCTCTTCAGCCTCCAGTACAGTCTTCATTTGGCCTCCCATCTCAGACCACTTGGGTTCTCCAAACCTTTAACTGAATCCTTCAGCTCTTCATCACCTGGACAGCACTTTTGCACTTTTCACACCTGGCTCTGGTTGGCCACTCTAAGGCAGTCTTGTAAATCCTAATGTATTTGTGTATCTTGCATTAAGTGTGTTTCTATGGTAAACATTGACCAATAAGGATCGGCAGTAAGCGTCAGACACTTGCTCAAGACAATCTCTGTTCTGTTTATATTCCAGCTTCCTTCCTTTGTTCTACATATCACTCTGTTATGAACAAATTTTGGTTAATAATGTTTGAATTGATAAGCATCAAGCTGTATCATATTCAAAGTACAGGTATATAGTTCTAGAATTAAAACATTAGACTGAAAGCTATTTTTCTCAAATATAATTTTTTATCAATTCTTTGGAAGACTTAAGAATCAGCCCTTTGTATTAGATAACATTTGAATGAAGGCACTGTCCAAAATTTGAAGCTAAGGAGAGGACCATTCATGTGATATGATGAGTTAAATATGTGTAAAGGTTCAAAGAAAATAATAAAGGCAATAAGAAATCTATGGACATTATGACTACTGACATAAAATCTATAAAAATCTATTTCTGTTATAATCTTTTCAGAAAAAGCGAGGGGAAATTGAAAGAGATTGATTAGTGTATTTGAGAGTGAGACAGAAGGGAAATGTTGGACTTCATTTTCTCACTTATCTTTGATTTTGCTAATCATATTTCCTTTCATAAAAAATTTAGATTTTTTTCTGATTGAATAAAAATGAACAAAGGGCAAAGAAAACCCCACTATACTCACTCTGAGTTACAAAAAAACTCCACTGACAGGACTATTAACTTATTTTTTTTTAAATGCCTTTCATTCTCATGTGACTCACAAGTTTATCTTTACAAGGTTGAGTCTCTTCCTCAGTTTTGGAAAAGTGCTCAGATTTATACAAAATAATGAGAAGGGAAGGTCTAGGCTGCTTGAGTGCTCAATGGAGGCCATGTGCGTGGATGCAGGGAAGTGACAGAGACTAGAAAAGAATGATCTACATGATGAAGTACCTCTGAGAGCAACACACATAGTGCGGTTCTGAGAAACCTGGACATTTGATGGAAACAAACACACACACAAGCAAAGCAGGTGAGATGTTTGAAGCTAAAAAAATGATGCTTCCATTTTAAAGAAAATATTAGGCATTCAGCCTGAGGGGAGAATGATCTGATTGCTGGACAGCAGGAAGCTTTACCTTGGTGGAAGCATTCAGAATGAAGCAAACAAGAGCTGTGTGAAAAAATATGCCATAGAAATCCTTGGATAAGGGACAGTAAGCAACATTTGAATGTTTTTTTATGAGCTCTACATTCAAGTTTAAAAAGGTATTAAATTATCATATGATTAGTTGGATCTTTTATGTTTGGGTAAAGTCAAGAGCTAATCATCAGTTTCAAGACACAGAAAAACCTATAGTGAGCGTAGTTGCATTATGTTTGTTACAATCAACCACATTCTTATGTATCTTTCATATTCATCAGTATTTTTCTTTTATATGTATTATGACCCACCTAGATATGTGACCCACAGTTCAAAGGGAGGTGAGGCAGAAGCGGTACACAAAAATATTAAACTCTGAAAGCTGAGTCCTTTTCCTGCTCTCTTATCCTTCCAACTTTCTGGCTTAGCAAATTCATCCAGTTCTACCACCTGAATTAATAGTTACAAATAGATAATTCCTAAATACATATTTTCAGGTGAGATATCTTTTATCTCCAGTTATATTTAACCATCTGCTTACCTGACATCTCATCCTAAATATTTCAAAGACGTTTTTAACTCAATATGGTTAAAACTAAATTTGATAAAATTGTCTTACATAGTTTCTTATTTCCGCAAATGGCACCACAATCCATGCAATTTATTCAGTTTGGAAAATAAGAGTTACCTGGACACTGATGGCATAAAAGTTTGATCCTTATCTCTATCACTCTCTAAATAGCCTTTAATTCAATTTATTTCTTTTTATATCTATTTCTCCTACTTTTTCTAAGCTGCTATCTTTCCTTTCTAGTATTTTGCGTTAGCCACTTTACTGATCTATCTCTATATTTTCTCTTACCCATTAACATTTTCTCTGTTATAGCCAGAATTTTCATAAAACATCTGAATGATATTCTTCTTTAATTTAATATAATTCAAATTCCATTGTTCTTAAACTTGGTGCTTCTCACCTTAGCCTTAAGACCAGTGTAAACTGATTCTCGTCTACCTTTTTAGCTGTTTCTCACAATCTATTCCAGTCTTTATTTTCTCTGGTAGCCACCCCAGTTTTACCCTTTTCAGATTCCAAGCTTAAAACTCCTCCTCATCTTAATTCTGGTATATATATTCTCTGCCTCCAACATGAAGGACTTTTCCCCATCATAGTTGAATAGTCATTATTCAATGAAACTGCTCAATGGCCTTTTCTTCTGGAAACTAACCCTAAACTTCTTGACTGGGATCAAAAATTCCCACAAATCATGGAAGCATGCACTTCAAATTTTGAACTTTATCATTATTATTGTTTTCACTGGATTTTTGGTCAATAACATTTTATCTTTGTTTAGAATAAATCTTCAGTGAGATCAATGACTTTAGTTTTGTTTATCATTGTATTCCCAGTATTTCAGCCTGAACTTATTAAGCAGCTGATGAAAACTTATTAGTAAGCATATATGTCAGTCTTTGAATCAAAAGGTACAATGACAGTCAAGATGAATATTTATGCCATATGTTTTTGTCTTCACCAGGAAAAGGGTAGAAAGCTCAGTGAATATGCATGATGTTGGTACACAAGAGTAATTAATTGCTGAATTTATGTTTCAGTAAATCTCAAAGAAACGTATTGTTCCAATGAGGATCTTTCTGATTGCCAAAGATGGTGTGTAGTCAAGATACTTAGACTTGAACTGCGTTATGGAAACTTAGTGTGGGGAATAATAAAAGAAAGAAATACAGCAAGACAGAGCCGGTTGGCAGAAACGAGGGAAGGAGTGATTGCCAACATTTGCACTTTTTAGTGAGAGAAGAATGTTATCAAAACGATTAAAACCTCAGGGATCACACATCAAGTCAGTGCACTTGCCAGCCAGCAATCAAATCTTCATCCAGTGTACCAGGTAACACACACACACACACACATACACACACACACACGCACACTGGAAAGGAACCAAAACTAATTTGTATTTGGTTATGAAATGTCATAGTTGTCATTCTACTTTAAGAGCACAGTGTTTCATCTGTGGATTGTCCTAGAAAACCTTGTCCATCAGGAGCTACAAACAAAAGCCTCCATCATCAACCTTGATACAAATAATCAAAACACAGCTTTGGGAATGCAGGAACAGATTCTATTGTATTCTCTTGTCCCAGTTCTATGTTATGTGTCAAAATTTGTATGAGTGTGTGTGTGTGTGTGTGTGTGTGTGTGTGTGTGTGTGTGTGAGCTTCAGGGATGAAAGATTAAAAAATATCACCTTAAAGAGCTTTTACAATTTAGCATTTAATTGTCTAAGCTTCCCTTTGCAATCTGACATGGAGTAATATTTATGTGCAATGTTTCATGTATGTTACTTATTTTAACCTTTTTGACAAATCTATAGGACAGATACTACTATCTCCTTTGAGAAGATTAGGAAATAGTGTCATGAGAGGTTACAAAAATTATCTGAGGTGGGAACTGAACAATTTGTGTTACTGTAAAGCCAGTGTATAAATCACTGTAGGATTTAGCCTTCCAACCTCTTTGCCAATTGAAAGTACAAGATGTGCTATATATTTGGCTGAACTCTTGGGGAACATAAGCTTAAACCAGTATCTCTGCTATGTCATGTGATATTTTATGTATTAATTCAGTGGCATGCCCAGAGAAAAATAAGTAGACTAAGCATTTGGGTCATATAGGATTTATCTACACTGATTTCCATAAATGTATGTGGAACAGATGCAAACACCTTAGCTACTGATATTTTCCTAGCAGTAAAGCAGAAAGTGGAATTATTCATATACTTACTTCCCTTGGCCTTCTGGCTTGGGAAACATGCTTACAGCCTAAGTCTGTCTCTGAAGAAGGAGCCAAGCTACAGGGTTGTTGATAAATATAACCAGCTTTGCCAGGTTCATCCCTCTTGGGCATTTTTCATTTATAAGAACAAGGCAAAATATGCCAAATCTGATCACCAACACACAATATGAGGGAGTGGACTAAAATATAGCTATTATAATATGACCTATGATACCAGAGCGATATATCTGGTGGCATAAATATCATAATAATAAAATAAGCTTTAATCACAATGATTTTGGAGCTACAATTCCCCCAAAGAATTTTGGAAACTCTATAAAAGTTATTATGCTATTGTTTCTGGGTCACGGGGAGAAAGTATCAGTTTCTGATTAACTCATGACCACTAACCTCTGTATAAGATCTTCACTGAAGAAGCTGAAAAGGGTAGGAATAAATGCATGTTGACTGAGTTGCCTTCCTCTGCAGCAGCAACAACATCCTCCTTTATAAAATCTATTTTTTTTTGTTATTGTTAAATAGGCTTCTTCTTGGTTTATTGCAGTAAACTAACTTCAGCATCATATGTACTTTCATTGTAGCCTGCCTGTCCATTTGCTGCAATCTTCACACCAAAAGGATGCTTTTTATTTATTTGATAGTCTTTATTTATTGCCTCTTTAGTGTTGCATGTTTCAGTAGTTAGGACAATGCGTAATAGGAACCACAGGAGTTTGATTTAAAGATTTCTGGTATGAACTATAAAAGCCTATTTTTATTTCTTCCTACCCCTATGTACTTCTGTGGTCACATCCTATTAGGGTAACAGCCAACTATGTATTTTTTTTTTAAGAAGTGGTATCCACTACTTATGCTGACACATGTATAATGAGCATTAACTCAGCTTGGATCTTTACTTGCAATATTTGTGTTTCATGCATCATATTTCAGTTTCCATGGATGTTTTATAGACTAATAACGGGACATCGGAACTCTGGAGGGGGATAGATGTGAATGGTTAGTGTTCATGGGAAGGAATAATGAAAGGGTTTCCTGTGTCCCTGAACTCCTACAGCAGAGACTCATTCATCTGCCAATGTGGCACTAGCTGATGCTATCAAGAGAGGGCAGAAACAGACACAGTGGCTCTCACTCAGTGCACTCATACCTAAGGCTCCAAATGGCACCCACAGCATCCTTTCCACACAACAAGCTTCCCTGACATTAGAGGAAATATCATTGATGCAAGCCTGCCATCTGGGAGTCTCCAGGCGGGGCATCTGCTGTGTGTTGCAGTGGCACATGGTAGAGACAAGAAAGGTTTAACATTTTTCATTAATATATGCCATAGACAGTTGAACTCCATTGTAATGTCAACACGGAGAATCTGATCCATTCCATTATCACAGTGACAAAGAGGAGGGAGAGCTTACGATTTCAGAAAGGTCAACGTGAACTGGTATTCCGCGGTGAGCACTCGAGGTATGATGATGATAATAGGAGAAAGGGCTTCAAAGATGAAGTTTATAGCTGCAAATATTAACATTTAAAAAGAAAGCCTTATCTTTGAGATATCCCTATTGCTATTTCTCTCCCTTGAAACTGCTGGTTGTTGGTGGATTTATTTATAAAAACACGTGTTTTTTTTTCTTCCTTCAAAAATTCATATCTGCTCAGATTAGTCCCGTACTAAAGAGTTAAAAGAGAAACCTGCTGCTATGGGAGTGACTGTGATGTCATCAGCGGAAGATAATATTTTGTATATGTGACTCAAGAAGGCGAAGCAGGTGGCTGATCTGTGTTCCTGGCTGTATGGAGCAAATTATTATTCGTTTGGACATCTTTGACATAATATTTTTTCTCAAGGCTTCGGGTATAGGCAGGGATGTGTAGCTCCCGAAATCCATATTTCACAGCAACATGTCTAAAATGGCCAATGAACATTACTTACGTGTTTCAGAACATTCGCTAAGTGATTGACAAAATCATATATCAGAAAGTTGTCTAATTGCTCCTGAAATTTCTCAAATGAAAACCTCTGTGATATTTTTATTCCCACCCACAATGCTTTCTTTTAATTTTAATAAACATTTCTTTGTTACAGTTCCTGCTAAGGTGGAGAAAAATACAAATAGATCATTTCAATTCATAAGTCAATGTGCTTCTCTATATGGAAGGAAAGAAGTCTTAAACTGCTTGTGATCAGTTTTCCTTCCTGTTCATTCCCAACTACATTTACATTCCAGGCTTATTTATCTTTCTCAGGAGTTAGAAAATACTTCTTGGATATTTCAGACTCTGTATCTTTAAGATGACTGAATTGCATCTGTCTAAATTGCAGCTACACCAAATTAAAATCAACAAAAATTAGTGCTACTGATAGTAGTCAAATGAAGCATTACATTGGACTTACACTCAAAATTTAACCCTCAGTGTCTCAAAATAGATTTACCTTTTCTTATGCATCTTAATGTTGTCATCCACTCCGGCAAGAGCTCCTGTCCTAGTTTCTCATGACCAAAGATGGTATGTTGGATGGAAGGATTTGATACAATGGCTCAGCTCTTGGCTCTTCCCTCATGTCCTTAATACATCCTTGATCTTGTAGTGTGTTCCTTTCACAGAGAGGTCAACCTTAAACACTCCTGTAACCCCAAGACCTCACAAATATTTGAATTAATATAATTGCCAATCTAACTCTATTAATCTGTATTACTCAAACGCAATATTTATTTTGATGGAACATTTGTCTTTTCCAATTATTTCCTCCCTTGGGTTTTTCAATACTATTCTGTCCTTTTCCATCTCTAACTTTCCCTTGAGATAGATTCTCACTATGCTTTTATTCTAATTGTGTGACAGATCTATGAAGTTCTTAATTCCTTTTCTGTGTGCTTCTTCAATTTAATTGGTACATTTTAGATAAACATGATCACATTAATCACAGGAAATTTGCACCTGTACATGATATATCTTGATTATTCCTTTTTGTCACCATTCTTCTTCCTTCCTTTTAACTCCTCTTCCCTTTCTTATTTGCAAAGTTTTCTTTCATTTTTCCTCCTATTCTCTTTTTTCTCCTTTCTTTTCTTCCCCCTTCCAGTTCCCCTTGTTCCCTCTCTCTTTTGAACATTTTCTTACCATTTCCCAATTTCTACTGTATATCTTGGTCCTTCTTCACACTTTTTATTTATCACACCAGAGAAATACTCCTATTTCACTATAATACTCCTTTTTCACTTAAGAGCCTTATTATGACATTTCTAGCTAAGAGGATATACTATGAGATCACAGTCTTAAGGTCTTCTTTACCTTTGTACCTTTCACTCTACACATTACCTTGGAAAGGTATTTTTATATTTCTCATCCTTTACTCTAACTACTATCCATTTTTTCAAATTATATGGGTCCTAAATAATATTCTAAGATTAGATATTTTTCCTAAACTCTGACTTGATGTAAGTATCACTACCTAAGTACCATATAAGCAGCTCTTACCCACTCAAAGCACAATAAAAAATAATTAATTGCTTAAAAACTCGAGTATCCTTATGTTAAAAACATAAGAATTATCTTAGGAATTTCTTCTTTTAGTTCATAACTAATTTCTATAAATGTCTGCAGCATCCAATTAATTTTATATCCTGTGGATTTTGCCCCAGAAATATGAACAAAATACCTACTCCCTTCTTGCTACATTCCCATGTGATTCCTCAATTCATAGTTTCATCATATCTTGTGTTTTGTTTTCTAACTAGATTCCTGAGTCTAGCCATTCTGCCTCTCAACAATCAGCAATACAGTTGTGCTTCTTTTTTCTCAAGTACAATGTAATTATCTTATATTGATCATTTTAAGCAAGTCAGCACTACTTGTTAAAAGTCATACATTTTGAGTAGGGTGTGTTGAGCACTCCTAACATCCCATCTTTGGGAAGGCTGAAGCAGTCAGACCACCTCAATTTCAAGGCCAGGCTGAGCAACATAGCAAAACTGTCTGAAAACAACAACAAACAGATCAAAATGAAAACCACAAAAGTCTTACATTTTGTTCTAGAAATAACATTTTTAGTAAAATCTCATGGGACAAGTTAACAATTATGTCCATAGAAAAATAGCTGTAATATTGTGATTTCAAATATTAGAATGATCTTCAAATAAAAGTGCTAAACACCATATGGTAGCTCTATATAACCAAATGAAGTAGAAATCACCATTTTTAACTAATTTCTGAAACATTCACAATATTTTAACATTAAAAATATTATTATATATATTAAAAAACCCTTTTCAAAACAGAGTAACAGGAACAAACAAACACATTTACCCTCTTCCATAAAACAACTAAAAATTCAAACAAAGTATAAGAAACTATGACTTTTAAGATTTTGAGCACCAGGCATAACATACCCATCCACAAGAAAGAAGAAACCAAAGATTCTTTTCACTGCCTCAGGCCTCTGGGAAGATGAATATCCAGGTTCCTATCCAGAGAAAGTAAATCAAATGAGAACAGTGAAGTTGTTTCGAATGGAAGATATGCACCAAAGTGTGGGTGAGACACAGACAGGCAAACTTCATAAGCAGAAGATGAGAAAAGAGAAAAACTTCTGAGAAAACCAGAGGTTCTGAGAAGGGCATCTGTCAGGGGATCAGGGGCAGAGCTAAGCATGTCATATGTAAAGGGGAACTAACTGGTTTGGGTGCAAGAGACAATAGAAAGATCTAGACTGGGTAATTCCCAGAATATTAACATAATTACAAAAGATTCCTACTACAAATAACCAAAGTAGAAAATCTTGCAATGTATTAAACAATGATGGAATAATGAGAAAGCCCTGAGGAAAAACTAGCTCCTTAGAATAAATTCATAAATACTACCTGTGTTTTACAACCTATACTTAAAAATATGAACTAGATCAATTTTCCAAAAAATTATACCCATTTTAGAAGTCCTCTAAAACATATAAAATAGATAAATATAAAGTAAGTATGTAAAAATATCCAGGACCCAATGAGGCAAAATTTATCATGTCTGACATGAAAATCTTTCTAGCATGAAAAGCAGGAAAATGGGAATCTTGATAAGTAAAAAACTGTACCACTTAAAACTGACCCTGGTACACAGAAGACAGTGTTGAGTGGTATTCTGTATGTTTCAGAGCCCTGGAGGAGACGACACCCTAGGGAAGGACATGAAATATATCAAAATTCTTGAATGAATTTTCAGGGATTGACAGCTACAGAATGTGAAATGTACACTGACTAGATTATTGTAGATTTAATACTGGGGTAGAGGAACCTAGAGAAAGATATGACAACAAAACGTATATACAGTCAATAACCACTTGTAAAAAGAAGAGAACATTAGTGAACTATCAAACAATTCTAATTGTTATACTTACAATTAATAATACTAAGTAAAAGGATAGATGAGGAAAAAGATACTATTTGAAAAAGTGACTGTTCAAAGCTTTCAAACCTAATGAAAATTATAAAGCCATAAACCAAAACACTCCACAAAACCGAAGCAAAAGAAGTGTGGAGATATATAATACAACATATAAATAAATAGCATAAAACCAGAGATAAAAAGAAAATATTTAAAACAGCCAATAGGAAATAATGTATATGTTATGTATTGTATATTTTATGCTTAAGTTGTGTGATCTTTACATTATGTTTTAATTCAAAAGAATAAAGATAACAACAGCAGCAAACTTCAAGTTGGAAGAACCTTATGCTTAAACCTCAGCAGAGCAGTACCTAAAAAAATACAATGAAAAATTGTCAGCCTAGAATTCTATGCTGAATAAAAAGAACTTTCCAGATAGATGTGTAATAGAAACCATTGCAGTCATGTAAAAGCTGAAATAATTTATCACCACTAGACCTGTACTTCAAATATTAAAGAAATTCCCTTTGGCAGAGAGAAAACAATACTAGATAGAAATCTGGATCTATCAAAAATAATGAAAAGCACAAAAGTTGTAAGTAGATGGATAAATATTAAAAAGTATTGTTTAAATGTCTTGAATGATCATTGCAACTACTTATTTTTATTTTTCCCTCCTACCACTTTTCTAGCATTTATGCAATGGTAAATGTGACACAAACGCAGACAATTCACATGCTATTGCACTGAAATAGAATTTGCCAATCTCATTCTGGAAAGTGCTCTATTCTGACACCTGGACTCTTGCCTGGAAATGGTAATGGCTCATCATACTAAACTGGTGGTTGTGCCATCAACCCATTACTGAGCACTGTGGCTGTTTTCTTGGTGGGATCTCAGTGTTCTCTCTTACATGAGGTTCTGTCTCTTTTCCTTCATACACACAATTTCAGAGAAAACACTGGATTCACAACAGACAAAGTACTGGAGAAAAGTCATGAGCAAGAAGGGATGCTGAGAAGGTGAGGCAAGTAGAATTTAATCTTCTCATCAATCTACTATACTCCAGTGAGTCAGAACCTGAACCATAATATTGAATAAGCTCCATTTTTGCACTGGATTGCTGCAGATCCAGTGAACTTTCATATGAGCATATCAATTGTTCATCACCACAGAATGCAGGGGCCAGAGAAGGCCCACCAGAGGTTTAGGACCAGGTTTACAATAAGTGTCAAGAGTAGACAAGGTGAAATGGTAGCACTCACCACATCAATGCATGCAAGGGTTTGGTGCATATCTTTAAGGATAGTACTTGTCTACTCATCATCAATAAGTTATATTTTAAAAAATTTCTCTTTGGCCACAATTGGTTTAAATCTTTCCTCTTATCCTCTTTCTAGTACCAAGACTGGCACTGATAGGAAGCATGACATACCTGTCTGTTTAGAATCATGTTTACTTCACCATGGTGCTTCTCCAACAGAGTACTCAACTAAACTTGGTTATGTGTTTCTGTTCTAAGCACATCTGCTTCATTGAAAGATCTCTACTTCCTGTTCTGCCTTGGGGGGAAAACTTTCTGATAAATGGAGCTTTCCACTGAAACCCAGAGATTAAACCCTATCTCTTGCCAGTTTACCAGCATATGTCTTTGGAATCTTCTAGTACAGAACTTCTGCCACAACCACCACCCTCTCCTTGCTGGCCTCGTACTAAAGTCAAGTCTCATTTTGAGTTCTTGCTTTGTTCAGACAAACCATCTTTCTTAATTCTCTCATTCCTCAAATATATGTGATGTTTCTAATATTTTCTGGTAATATCCCTCTGTGCAACACAAACTTTGGTTTTACCTTTTTTTGCTACTCATTAATTATTTAATCTACACGACAAAAATTATTGGTACATTCTTATCCTCTTGTACGTTAGAAATTATCATGCTTTCTATGGTGTTTAGGGTTACAACCTATTTTCCAGCCTTGACACCTACTCTGCTGACCCAGTTAAGCCATAAACCGGCTACATTCTGAGTTTATGCCAGAGCAATAATATGCCAGAATCAAGTTTTGAAATAAATCTGCTTTTAACTTTTGCATATGTTAGCTGGAGCCCATGAGAATGGTAACAAAGTTCTTCAATACTGAGCCAAATAATGATAGTGGGAATCATGAATAGCACTTAATTTAAAATAGATAAATTTCACGTCTCTAGAAAAAAGGTACTGGCTTGAAGAACAAAAATAAAACAAGCATATTTGTCTCAATCCAAATACAAACACTGGAGAGACAAACCAGGACAATACGGTGAAGTCACTTGCAGGATAATACATTGAAAAATGTAATTGTACATAAATCATGCATAAAGTAGAAACTACAAATTCTGTATTTGGCAAGGCTTTGATTTCTTTGCATAATTCTTTCATTTTCATCTTGCTGCTTCCATTCTCCTCTCATAGAAATAGCTACATAAAACAAAGACATAAACCATATGCAATTAAAATAGGAATATAGCTGAAAGGAATGTATTGATAATTATGTTAAGATCTATACCATAAGGATTCTTGCATTGTTAGCCATCTAATTTGTCATGAATTGACATCAGTATCTCCATCTTCATTCTTTCCAACATCTGAAACTTTGTTTTAGATTACTTTTTTCAGAATAAACCAACTGACAATCAGAGATGACAAAAGTAAAACTCTACCCTATAGAAAGAGATCTCAAATAAACCTGGAGTAGCCATGTGCATTTCAATGAGGACAAGTGAATCAGAGGTAGAGATTTTCCAGAGAAATAGTTTGGAGGAGATTGATGGAAAGAAGACATGACAGATAGACTCATGTTATGTGCAGGTCCTGTTTGATCAGTGAAGTGTTTGTCTGAGTAGAGAAATTTCATTGTTGGTACACCTAGGAAATGTGTCGGATGCCATCGTGCTCAGTAACATTTGCTAGAACCTTCTCATTTCCTTTACCTGAATGATTATCACCTGGTCCATGAAGCTCAGCCATGCAGGATCTCTTCTTTTCAGCTGTCAACTATTAAAAAATTAAATTTCAGGCTGGGGAGTTAGCTTAATGGTTCCTGTGCCTGTCTTGCAAGTGCAAGGGCCAGGGTTCTATTCTCTGTCAACCACATACAATACTGGGCGTGGAGACTCAAGGCCAGCAGCAATCAGCACCACATACCACAATGCTGGGCGTGGTGGCTCACGCCTGTAATTCCAGCACTTGGGAGGCAGAGGCAGGAGGATTGCTATGATGTGAGTTGGAAGCTGAACTCAGGGCCAGCCAGAACCACAAAGCGAGACCCTGTCTCAAAAAAAAAAAAAAAAAAATTAAAAAATTAAATTTCAAACCTGTAATTTAGAGGTTTAAATGCTACACTATGACTTAAGATCATTCTTTTCTTGCTAATAAAAATAGTAAGATGAAAAGCAATATACAAGAATACATAAAACAGGACTACATAGTTATTCCTGAATACAAATCCCAGATAGAACATGAGGTTAGTGATCAGCCATCTTAAGTAATGTTCTACTTTTCAATATCCTTATCTGTAAAACTGTAATTGTGATTCCACTAACCTGTAAGATTGTCTTGAAGGTTAAATAAGATATATATAAAAAGGCAGTTAGTCAATTGTTTAACATTATCCAACATTTATTGAATCTTGTTAAAAAATAAGAAAAGTAGAAGAAAGTAGGAGGCAGAAGAAACATTAAAAGAATACTAAGACCTTTGAAGTTATAGAACAAGGTGATACTGGAAACACATTTTAGTTCTTAGTATACTCCAAGTAAGGTGTTCAATATTGTTAGACTGCTCTTCTAATTAAAGGACATACTTCATTTAAAGACAGGAACAACAAGAACCTTTTTTCAAGGGCTGTACATGCACAAGAGACAGAATTTTATCAGGACAAATGAAGGTCCATTTTTCTATCTTGAAACTAAACTGCATTATTTTAGTTTAGAATAGATTGTAAATTATTATTGTTAAGTCAGATCAAATCAAAATAAAATGTATTACAATTGCAAGATATTTATCAGTGTTTTCTATGCTTTTTGTCCCTTCTCTCTAGTGGGATATAGTGGGAAAATTTGTAGATGATGAAGCAAGATACCTGTGAGTTTGGGCAGCTGCATTGCTAATTCATCAATGTACCCGTGTACAATATGTTGAAGTGCGATGAAAACATGAAACGTTATATACATAAGACATGGCCAATCATTTTTCAGGGCTTGTGGGGAACTTGCTATACTTTATGGGGTCCAGTTTATTTACATCTCGTAACTCTCTGGTCAAACCTTCAATGTCACAGACTTGCAAAGACAAAACAGATGTACAACACGATAGTCCTTGATCTCTGCTTCTCAAGCAGCTGAGGTAGGAGGCTCCTGAGATGGAGGCCAACCTGGGCACCGTAATGCAAATCTGTCTCAAAAAACAAAAACAAAAACAAATTAACAGAAAGAAAATCAATGTTATACTTCAAACATTTCAAATACTATACTTTTTACAAGCTCTTCCTCTCTGCTTCTCACCATTAGCCTGCTCTGTCTTTTCAATGTTTCACAATCTCATGAAGCTTGCTTTTGTCTTTGCACCCAGCTAATGCTGCCACATTTCCTCCAGGAACTCAGAAGAGCTCAGGCATTGAAGGAGACAAAAAAAAAAAAAAAAAAAAAAAAAAAAAAAAAAAAAAAAAAAAAAAAAAAAAAAAAAAAAAAAAAAAAAAAAAAAAAAATCTAGTGCAAGGAGCCCTGCGTATAATTATTGCTAAAGTTCATTACAGTGGCAATGGAGAGAAATAGAGCATTCATAATTTGGTTAAGGAGGAACTTGAACATCAAAGCCGACTGCTACAGAGCAGAGCAGTGTCAGAGCGACACGCTTTGCTCGACTCTGGAGTGGCTTGTGCACCAATCAACAAACCCTCAAGTAAGTACTGCATGGAGCGTGGCCAGGGCAGAAAGCAGCAATTAGAGCAATGTTTGGCCCCACAGGGAGCTGAATACAGAGTTGCAGTTGTTGAAATTAAAGTAGACACAGTTTTCAGAAGTTCTCCTCTTCCCTTCTTTGTGTCTCTACTTTTTCTTTCCACCCCATTTCTAATCCATTGTTGCTCATAGACCTCACCATGAAATGTCCTTCCCTGTGTGGGATTTCACAACCCTGGAGCCACAGCACAAAGCTGTTGATTGTGTTGATAGATTCTATGATGTCTACTGCTGACTACTATGAAAGCTGACCAGATCCTCCCCACTAAGTGTAAGAGAGTGGCCCTGTACCTTTTGCTTGTATGTCCGACTTGTTATTTATACAGCAGCAATATACATGCATTTACTAATCATAGCTTGCCAAAAAGAAAACAGATTTCATTAGTGAAGGAGCCTCCTCCATATTACATGACCAATAAAATCAGGATTTAAAACCACGTCTTTCAAAACCAAAATGCAAACATTTTCTCTTGATACCATATTTGATTTAAAAAATGCATTCTCTGGGAATGAGACAACAGTTGTCTTTATTCAAGACATTTTATGAAAATTAAAAAGTTGACAGTTATGAGGCTGTAAGATGAGTTTTTGGAATTATGCATCAGTATGTGCAAAAATGAGGAAGATGAAGGAGAAAAAGAAGCATGGACAGAAAACCCTGTCAGACATCTTTGGAATAGCAGGTTTTAATATATCTGGTTATCTTCTCTTGTTTTCATGGCCAAAGAGTGGATCTCTACACTCACCATGCTACTCATCTGCAATGACACTAGCCTAACGAATGTCCATGTTATGTTATCGAAAACTACATGTCAATTTAATAAAAGACCCTTGAAAGTACTCTGCCTGTCCTTAGTCACAGTCTTCTCTTTTCTGCTGACATAGTTACTGATTTTGCCTTTGAATTCCCTGAAATGCTGTTTCAAATCTTTTTTCTGACTTTGAAAATTAGGTGTAATTTGATACTCATAGCTAACCAGTTCTCCTATCACATCAGGAACTGCTTGGAAATAATGATATTTCTACTGAATATATAATATTTGCCCTTCTTTTTCACTTTCTTCTCAAAATTGTGCATGGTGATGGCACAATCTGGTGCCTGGAGGTATTGCTCCAAGATGGAAGGAGCCACAGGCCTTGGTGACACATTGCAGCAGAAATGGGTTCCTTCCTTTACTGCATGAGCAAGTCTAATGCAAATGGAATTATCTCATCGACCCAAACAGAACTTCCCCAGGAAGTAACTTGTAGAGGAAATCAAAAACTTTTGAAGTTTCATAACATTTTTACTGGGAAAAAAATCCATTTTAACACTAAAATAATTCCTCTGCAATCAAATGGAAAATTTTTTAAAGGATGTTTATGCTAGGAATTTCATTGTGAGAGCAAAATAGTTTCTCTTTTATGGTTTATCACAGCAGAACAAGAAAAACAGGCCTAGCAAAATGCCTCCACATGCCAAATGACAGGGTCTGAGGAGCTCCCAGGATCCCCAGAAATCTGATCACTACTAAATGCATTTAATACTTTAAATTTAAAAAAACAGTTTTTAAGCTTTGCTTTCTCATGACTGATTCTCTACTAAAGTCAGAGCTCAAAGTGTATTTTGATGATCATTTTTTCCTATCCTGTATTAGCACTCCAAGAATCTTTGCTAATAAGCACTATCTCACTAAATATTTATAAACACTTCTGTGCAAAGCTCTTAGCAGGATATTAGGAAAATGCATAAACATAAGTATATTTGTGTAGATCAACACAGTATAAGTGATACTGCTTTAAAAAAATAAAGCAGTAAACAGAATGTCCAGGAATTGGTTCAGAGAAGGCCTGCTATAATCATGCAGTGCAGATAGATACATGTAGCCCCTTCTGATGCATTTGGGAAGGTGAAGACTTTTAATGTCTTTACCCAGACTGTATGATATGGGATAATGGCTGCACAAACATACATTTAATACTTTACATCTTGAGAGACACAATGGCTTGCTAAAACTAACAAGCAGAGTTGGCAATGAGATCTTCAGTTGCAAGGCATAGCTTTGGTAGATCCACCATTCATCCTTTTATTCTCTTTGGCAACATGACTACAAGGAGGACCAAGACTAATCCTCACCAAGGAATATGATGAATGCAACCTTCAAAGCCACTTTAGGTTTCAGTTCTGGGGTGAAAGTCCTTTGGCAAAGTATAAATTGAAGAGGATATGGTATCTTTTATACCAGGCATCGAATGGGGCAGTATCATCTAGAACAACCCTTAGAATATTCTTCCTCTTCATTTTTCTTGATTTCTTTTCCTTTTCCTGTTTTATTCTTTTCCTCTTCTTTCTTTCTTTTTATTTTTGTTTGTTGGCTTAGCTGTTTTTGTGATACAGGCTAAAATACACCTATCTGTTTTAATGAAATTGATCTTCAGAGTAAATAATGGTAGAAGAATATCTTTGGTTTGAAAAGTGTATTTTCCCAGGATTCAAGGAAACATTAGGAAGAGAATGCTTAGAGGGTACAGCAATTGTAGTTGGGTTATTATTTGTGTGTTAATATAGTTACTATCTATTCTAAGCATGCTTATACAGAAAAAAAATGTGGTAGAAGAAACATCTGGACCTTATATGAACATCAAAGGAACAAGCTTTCCAAAGATTGAACATAGTGGAAATGCAGAGAAATTTTTCTGGAAAAAGTGTCTTTAACTAAAATCTTGAAGAGGTGAAGCAAAGTAGAGGAATTAGAAAAGTAGAGACCACTTTAGACCTTGGCATGAATACCTCAGGAGGAAAAAGGAAGGCACGGGTAGGAGGATGAAGAAGATACCCTGGGCCCTACATACCAATTGGAGATCCAGGCAGCCTTTCAGAATTTCAACTCAGACACTGCCACACTGACATCAAACCTGTCTTCTGTAGAGAA
Organism: Petromus typicus; assembly: GCA_004026965.1. Lineage (NCBI taxonomy): Eukaryota > Metazoa > Chordata > Mammalia > Rodentia > Petromuridae > Petromus > Petromus typicus. The sequence continues at coordinate 19,255 of PVIR01014400.1, read as the reverse complement.
AGAGGCCAGAAGCCAAGACTTGGTTATCTCCATGTGTTTGTATAGTATATGTACAACCGTATTTTCATTCAATAGTATACAATTCAATGTACTTACACCTCAGGCTGAAAGGGGTCCCAGGCTTGCATCTTGGAACCCATGCAGGGCTGTCTCTGCCACTTCAGATTGCTAAAGGTTAGCTTTTGTGTCTGACTTCTACCCCCCCCAAAAAAAACCCTATATGACCTGACCTATTTTTTCAATGTTTTATCAGTTATTTTGCTGAAGCAGATATTGGCTATATTTACCAGCTGACATTCAAAAATGAGAAATGAGTATGTTCTAAACAAACATGTAAAACTTGATCAGAAGTATGCAATATGCTTAGGCCAGAGATAGGACTCTTCATTGATCAGTCACAAGCTGGTCTCATACTTGATCTCCTTCATCAAAGAAAAGCAGAAAGTGGAATAGCTGTGAAAAGAACCAGCCCTACTCAGGATTATATTCTGAACAACAAAAGGATTTTCCCTCACTATAATTTTTCCTTCCCCTGAGCAGACCAACATCCTTAGACAAAAGGAATAGATAGAGAGATCTGTATATACCAGCCTCTAGGACACAAGGCGAGATGTAGTTTCACTTTATTAGCAAGACAGAGAGACAGAGATGGATACGGTGAGTGAGGCAGTGGGGATCATGTCAGAAAGAAATTCCAACATGGAGGTTATTATTTCTCCTCAGAGGGAAACAATCTTGACTCTTCCTTAAGTCGGGCTGTCTCTGTTTGGGTATGGACAGGTTCTGCTTTAATGGTCCCATAGGTCCACCTATGGAAGCAGAGGAGCCAGTTATCCCAGCATTAAAAAGGACAAAGCATATAGCCTGTATGTGTGTCAAATATGTGATACAAACCTTAAGAGTAAAACAGGAATCTTAAAAAAACACAACCCATCCTGCATTGATCTCCATGATAACCAAGACATTAGACTGTATTCAAATGCTTTCACAGCAGAGATGGATCACATATGGCCCAAATCCAGGGACCAAAACCTATGGAAGTGGCCACTCTGTGTCGTTCACACCCAGTTTAGGGTAATACACATCCAAGCAAAGAAAGAAAACACACAAACAATTATCACACTAACACTGGTTCAGCAACAAGGAAACTCTGAAGCAAAGGTCAGAAGAACTAGAACATAATCTGGCTACTTTGACACCTGTTTTCTGTATTGGTATGATTAATTTACTTTATATACAATGTAGAGTTAGCTTTATTCACAGTAGCTACATTCATGTTTAAAATAATGGCAAAATTTAAGGCCAAAAAACACACACTGATTATCACATTCTCCTTCAGAAAGGTTGCTTACTGAGTAGAGGAGCATGTAGACCTGTAGACCCATTTTATGTGGCAAACCTTAATTATTCTACTCCCTCACAAGATTCTGCTAGTATTTAAAGCATATTATTTTAGAATAAAGGTTTCACTTTGCCTAAGCATTAAGATTTAAAAAAAACATTTAACTTTGACATTTCATTTATAGGCATTTTAATTATCTGGATGGTTTCCTTTAAATGCTAGATGTAGGCAGAGGAAATTTGTACTTATAGAGAAGAAAGTGCTTCCAGGACTCCCTAATTTTCATGTGTTATGAATTTTAATGCCTTATGCAGGTCAGGTTTTCATAGCCATGAAGAAGGAATACATTGACCTTAAACTATTGTACAGTTGTAACAGTATTTTTAGTCTGTTTGTTATGGGCAGACAGGAAATATATTTTGTTTATGTTTTCTTTTTTCAAAAGTTCTTGCAGCAGAAGTAAGAGAGCCCCAGGCATCCAAGAAAGGTCTCTTATTTTGCTGTTCTCTCTCTCTCTCTCTCTGTGTGTGTGTGTGTTTGTGTGTAGTAGTAGTAGTAGTAGTAGTGGTAGTAGTAGAAGTAGTAGCAGCAACAAGAACAATGTGTGTGTCTGCTGTCTGCGTAGCTCAAAATCAGCAGGGCTTTGCCTAGCAGATAAAAGCAGCAACCCTCTCTTCCTGCAGAGAAGCCTAGTCCTCCACTTCAGCACAAGACAGGATTCACCTGTGACCTTTTATGTACTCCCTGCTCCCAGCCCTGGAAAAACACTCACACTGAGATACTCAGAATCCCTGTCATTCTCGAATGCTTCAGAAGTGGACTGGGCTGCCCTACCTTCTCCTTGCTGCAGAGTATCCATTTTGGTATTGTATTTCTTTTATCTTCTCTCCTATTCACATCTTAACCATTTTTGTCTGCTATCAACAATCTTGGCCAGTATAATAGCCAGAAAAGTTAAAATAAACTCATAGTAGTAGATGCCATCTCAAATATTTTGTGAATTATTACAGGAACTGCAACAAATGAATGTGTGGACAGATGAGAGGATGATGCCAATACATTGTTTCATTTGTCATCATTTCCAGATAATCTGTGCCCTTCAAGTCTGGGTACCTGGAGGCACGATAGTTCAACTAGAGTAAATAAATCACTCACTGTTATTTCCCAGCTTGTAGCAATGAGATGTAGGGCAACACCTGTACAGGTGATCAAATGTTCTTAAACTAAGGGTCCATTGTCAAAATACAGACACGTTCAGAATTTAAAAATTTTCATTTTTAATGCAGTGGAAGCCATTCATGATTTTTCATGAATAAATTAATAGTTGACCCATATTAGGATTTTCAGTGTTTATAATGGAAATACTTTCTTGTTTGAATTCCCATAGTGTGTATATTCTCTCTGTAGTTTATTCCATAATTAACAATTGGCAACCACTGTTCTCTAAGGATATGTGCATATGACTACAGTTTCTTTTACATGGTCTTTTAGTTGTGTCTTTTGAATCCCCACAGAGTCCAGCATAAGTCTTCCCATGTGACAAAACATGAACAAATACTTATTATTAATACTGTTTGACTTGCTCAGTGTTCTGATGTTCCTGTGTCAGGCAGACTAATGCCAACAAGCCTAGCATGGTCCTTGTTTGAGGGAATCTATCTAGGTGAACTTTTTTGTATCTTAAAAAGAAAATTCTGGATGTGTACTTAAGAGTGAAATTAAACCACAACCAAGATGTTTTGGTAAAATAGAAAGTTCTGAAGGTCAGAAAGACCTAGGAAGACTCTGTACTCCACCTCCTGAACTCTCTCCCTGGACCCAGAATGGCCATCTGTTGCTCTGGCAGATTTACAGTTCATTCACACTGTGAGTGATAGGAGGAGGAAGTGAGCAGAGCTAATCAGAGCTAAGTAGTTAACGAGCAGAGGGCTAACGAGCTGGTGAGTTAACGAGCTAAGCAGAGAGCTAATGAGCTGCTGTTTCCCACTACATGCAAGCAAATATATCTTGCAGGTGATTGTTTACCTTTAGCATTCTTAACAGATGTCCATAATGACAAAGCTAAGTCTTTGATTGTTCCCCAAACATCTCAATTTAAAACAAATAGAGCCATACCTTCAGGCTTGGGTGGATGAGCTTTCTTTGCCATGATAGTGACCTTGAAGTGAAGCCACCTTACTTTGTGACTCTGGTTGATGACCACCCCATCATATTATTTTGCATAAATATTATGATCATTTACATAAATTTAATGAAGATTATCTACTGGGCACCTATCTGCACTAATTAATAGGTATAGTACTAATGATGTGGGAGAGTAAAAATGCAGAAATTAGTTTTTATCCCTCAAGAACAGGTCATGTAATTGGGATGAGACAGGAAGGACAGTTGAAGGAATAGAGAAAATAGAGTGTCTGGTGTCAGTGATGACTGTGAATATAATTCAGAGGCCAACCATTCATTCCATGTTGTAGATGACAGAGAGCTGACAAATGGGCAATCAGGGAAGGTCATTCTTCACCTGTGTCTTAAAACTGAAGTATTGAAGCAAGTGACATTACTAGAGGTGATGAGGTAGAAGGAAGAATAAAAAATACAGACAGAGTCAAAGTGCCTAATTATACCACAGTTATCCCAGATGAGCTTTTGTACCAGGGAGATGTGAAGGGCTCCTATGTCCACTCATGCCCAATCTAGTTGGTGTAGCTGTTGTCAGGGGACGGAGTCACTCTGAGAGCCACCCTGCCACCAGGTTGCAAAAGACATTCATAGTACTGATGAGTGTATTTAAACTCTCTAGTAGAAATAGAGTAGTAAATCCTGCAGAGTTTTCCTCAATCATCTGCCTGGAGATAAAAATCCAGATACCATAGTGCTATTCATCACCTAAAAATCCAGATACCATAGTGCTATTCATCACCTATATGGGTGGTCTTCAACTGGGTCTGATTTTGTTTTCCAAGACTATTATTGACAACATCTAAAAATATTTTTGAAGAGCTGGGTATTGTGGCTCATGCCTGATATCCCAACACCTGGAAATTAGAGACAAGAGAAGGATTGTTGTGAGTTCGAGGCGGGCCTGGGCTACCGAGTGAATTCAGGGTCAGCCTGAACTACAAAGTGAGAGCTTGTGTCAAAAAAACTAAAAATAAATAAATAAAATAAAATAAATATTTTTGACTCTTACAAATAAAGACAAAGGCCTCAACAATAAAGAATTAACTGGCCAAGTTTCAACTGTCAATAGTTCCAGTGCTGAAAAACTATGAACTAAATCGACTCCACAGAAATAGACTATTTTATTTTTCTCATATTACTCAAATGCAGCAACTGACTTCTCCTTGTTTTGGTATGGTACTTCTCCATATCTGCCAAGTTTGTCATCACATTTAATTTTTAGTCACTTCATTACTAAGTAAGTATTTCTTGTGCACAGAACAGTGCATCACCTTGCCTGTATTTATTAGAAACCAAAAGGTGATATTGAACTGGTATGTTAGTTTTAGATCCAGAGATATGAGACCTGCCAAAGTTACTACTGCAGTTTGTCAGCACAGAAAAAGTCATATGATAATACTTACCTCTACAACAAATTAATGATAGAAATTATTTTTAGTGGTAACAGTGACAGAGTAAAGATCCTACATAGTCTTTTTGTGATATTTTTAGTCTTTTTCTGATATTTTTTTCTTCTGGCACCAGGGTTCAAACTCAGGACCTAACACTTGCCAATCAGCTATGCTGCCACTGAGCTACCTCCACAGCCCTCTGAAATTTCTTCTACATTATTACTTCATTTAAAAGATTGTAACCTAAGTTTTTATCTCAAGATGGGTCTTGCTAAATCACTAGGTTGCCCAGCCTGGGGTACAACTTTCTAGCCTCCTGTGTTGGTCTTTCAGAGGGCTAGAACTACAGTATGTGCCACAACATCTAGCCACGGATCTGTTGTTCAATAATAGTATGAGGCAAACGAATAAAGGAATACAAAAATGTATTTAATAAATGTTAGACAAATCCAAGCAGATTTAGGAAAGAAAGTGATTTTGTTATACAGTAACAGAGCATTTTAGAGAGAATGATCAGACAGGGAGGGCCACAAAATGATGAAAATTCAACAGAAATCTGAGTAAGTGATCTTATAGAAAACAATTCCAGCAGCTAGTCAGGATATCAAGCAGGCTTGATCCACTGCCAGTAGCAAGAAGTCCATTACAGATGGTCACTGGTGAGTAAGAAACAGGAGCTCAGGTAGAGAGTAAGCAAGTCTCCCTGGAACTCTAATAGGTTAAAGAAAGGAATTTAGGTTCTATCCAAGACACAATAATCAACTATTAAAGGAATTCTAGGAGAGGAGAGTCAGTAAGTAATTTATATTTTGGAGCATTTTTTCAGTTGATCTATGTTTTGAATGGTGTGAAAACTTAAGGCATATTAAAATGAGGTTGGGAGAAGGGTAGCATGAAGATGAGGATGCAAGAAGAGCAAGTTTTCTGGATGGTGGCGTGGAGGGTCCAATCATAGAAGGTATTTTGTTTTTCCAAGTTTTGAGAAAGTTGAACATTTTGGACCCCCACTTCTTTGCATCCTGCTGTCATCCTCTCCCTACCAAAGCACAGCTTGTTTTATATCCACCCATTCATTAAACATAAAATAAGCTGACTACCTTCTCATGCATCATACTGAAAAATTCAAATTTTTAGAATGGCATTAATTTTACTCCATAAAATCCCTCTAGTCAACCTGTCTATCCTTTTTCTGTATCTTTTTGTGACTCTTTAAGGATTAGTCATATCAAATGCATTGTAGCTGCTCATATGCTGCCCATGACTTTTTTCTCAAAGCAATGTTTCTCTTGATAATTCTATATTCACCTTTTATTCCCATTTATCCCAATTTGGCTTGAGAATGGCCTCTGCTGGTTAGTATTAACCGATCATCTCTTCTTTTCAAGTCACTATAGTTCTGAGTCGGTGGAAGTCTTTTTCTTTCTTTGGGAGCTGTAGGACTCATTTCTCCTTTTGTGCTTTAGTTTTTTAAAAGTGAAAACTGTACTTGTCTTATGGCTCATATCTTCTTGTGTCCTCCCTCCCCCATGTCTCATTGCTCATTAGTGGAACTTAGGAGAGGTGACTCAGTTATGGGGCCTGATAACCGAGAGTGGATTTTCCCACAGAGGAGTTTGTGGCTGATCACTGTCAGGAGGTGGGATTTGGTTGGAAGTAGTGGGACACTGGGAAAATGGTCCAAAGGACTCATCTCTTCCCAGCGCCTCCCTTCAGCCTCTCTCTGCTTCATGTCGGGCCTGCCATTGCATAACTCTCTCAACCATGCTGCCCTGCCATGGAGCAAGTTGACTATTGGCTGAAACCTCTATAAAATGTGAGCCAAAATGAATGTTCCTTCTTTTAATTTTTTGCTGTCTAGTATTTCATCTCAGAAAAAAAGAAAATGATTTAGACACATGTTTTGTCACTGGCACTTACCAAAGTCTTAGTTTAGTAACTTTGATGTAGTTACTTAACTATTAAAAAAAAAAGTCATAGCTAATCTAGATTAGTATTATAGGGAAGGAGAAATTGATATAAAATTGAAACAGAGAGAAAGCTTTGGATAGGTCTTGGGAAGGGCATGGAAACCGAATTTCAGGAAATGAAATGTACCTGCCAAGTGGTCAGGGAGAAGAACTCACTAGGAAGAGCTGGGCATCAGACTCTATGGGATATCAAATACGAAGCTAAGCAATGTTGAATTTTGTTCTCTTGTACCTTCCACTTTCTTGTATTTCAAAACAGACTGTCACAAAGCATCACAATGTAGTCAAAGGGAAGTGGAAGTCAAGAAGCAGAATAGTTGTCATTTAAAGCAATATCAGGAAACACAGATCCTAAATCTGATGTTCAAGAAAGTTCTTTAGGTCTCAGAATAATTTATAGCTAGTGCATATGGTATTACTGTAAGTCAGCATTCTACATAAACTCTGGTATAAAGAGAGTGGGCAAATCATGAGTTGAAAATAAGAGTTGGCATGTAGGTTATATATCAACTGGACCTGTGTGGGTGTGAGTATGTAGACTTCATAGTGGAGGCGTGACTGTGGAAAGAGAACAAGTGGCTACTTTGAGATTCTCCTATGCCCAGTAAAAATATTTAATTTTTACTGTATCAATTCTTTTATTTCAAAATTATTTATTATTTTTCATATGTCAAGTACTGTCATAGACACTTAAAATATAGTAGTATATATAATATGAACAAGAAAGCAAGCAAACAAAAAGAAAAGGAAAGATATTTCAGACAAGACTTTTAACATAGGAAATTTTATCCTGAGTTAATGCATTTTATCTAGTGATATGATTTCAACCATTAAGAAGAAAGTTTTCAAGGAAGATTTCTTAGTTTGAAACTGAAGAAAGGTCACTGTTAGGAGTTGTAAAATGAAATGCAATTCAATGTCCAGGAAAATAAATCAGTATTGGAGTTGTGTCAAATAAGGAAACATGGAATACTCATAGAAAGGCCTATTAGTGTGACTTTCAGACTTAATAGGCATGACTATTAAGAAGTGAGGAAAATGTAACAGTATTCAGGTATACTCCCATAGTGGACCAAGGGAAGGCTGACTTATTCTATGTCACTTCCCCTGTTAAAAATGAAACTCCACTCTGCTAGACAGTCTTAGAGATAAAAATGATCTAGGTATTAAGAGTAAAGGGCCCTGATTTTCACTGTAATAATTTGTGGATTTGTGGCACATGTTAGTGGTCTTCCTCAGAAATTTCAATACTACCTCTATCTCATTTTAGCCATATTCTAATTATTTGGCATAAAGCTATTTACTTAAAACACACATTCCTTTAAATAATGTATCTACTTCCAAATTCACATACATGTGTGTAAGATTCCATGTATATATGACAGAATGACCCAAAGTAAATATGCAATATGATGTCTAACATATAAAAACACTCATAATTTGGCATCAACAATTATTTCTTTTCAATAGTAGCAATTAATAACAGAGTTGGTTTTGCAGTAGTTTTTATTTTATTTTATTTTATTTTGCTTGCAGTACTAGGGACTAAACATGGGCACCTGTACTACCAAGTTAGGCATGTTACCACTTGAACTTAGTCCCTAGCTCAGAGTTAATTTTGAAGTCATAGAAGATAGAGAAGTTGAGAACAATGTTTGGGGAGGAGAGTCGGAAGGACTTTAAATGAACACAATCTCAGTTTTTTCTGATTGATGCAGTGAAAAAGCATGTGCCATGTGTAATGACACAGAGTTTCTTTCACAGAAATGTATAAAAAGATGATCTTCCAGGAGAATTATTGATTTACATGTGATCAATTAAACTGAATAAGTTTCAATTTTTCTTACTCTGTATCATGAAGATAATATTAAAAGTTTTCTTCTATAAGATTATTTTGTACATTCTTAAAATCTTGACCATAAAAATGCCTACTCTAAGACTTAATGTGTAAGTGCTCAAAAGACTATTAAGTGATTTCTGATGATCCACTTGGCTTGGCCACAATACATAGATATTTGGTCAAACATTGTTTTGGATACTTTTGTTTAGCAATGAGACTAACATTTAGTTTGGAGGATTTTGAGTAGAGCCAATTGGCTGTTGTCATAGTGACCTGGAACCATCCAGTCCATTGAAATCCTTAGAAAGGCTGACTCAGAATCCTTAGTGTTCCATGGAGCTTGCAGATGGTCACCTGTCTTCATGGGGCAGTAACTGTACAGACCTGGAAGGCAGCATTGTAACAAAAGACTGACAAAAGCAATAATATGAACAAATACTGAGAAAAAGTTACCTTCCTGGAAATGGAGGTCTCCTGAAAAGGTATTAGTAGGATCCTACTGCAAAAACAACTATTGTTGGTTCAAATATGCTGAGAATTTCATGACGAATAGTGAAACATTTGCTCATTCCCTAGTTAGATATTGCTCTTTTTAATTACTGTTGCTCTTATACATTAATGAAATGTCATAATTAAGAAAACTATTTCACATGTATACTTTTAGTTGCAATGCATGAAATGAGTAGACGTCAATGGTATTTTTAACTATTCATTATTTTAAAAATATTTTTCTGAACTAGTAAAATGGATTAAATATTTGTGCCCCTGAGAATTCAAGTGAATACTTCACTCCTAAGTGATACAGCTTGGAGATGGAGCCATCAGTGAGTAATGAGGAGTAGTAACTTGAGGAGGACCCCCACCATGGGATTAGACCCTTTATAAGAGGAAACACCACCAAGCTTGTTTGTCCCTCTATCTGAGAGGGACACTGAGAGAAGGTCACAGTCCTCAAGTTAGGATGAGACCCTCCATACAAAACAATCATGTGGGAACCCAGATCTCAGACTCCAAACCTCCCAAAGTATGGAAAGATAAATTTCTATAATTTAAACAACCCAACCAACAGTATTTTGTTATAGTAACACGAGCCAAATAAAACATATAAATTATTATTAAAAATAGCATTTTAACGAGAGCAATAAAAATTCCCACACAATCATAGTTTTTAATCCTTTCATATTTTAGTGCAGTATTTGTCTATATACATAGATATTTTTAAATGCTTGCTAAACATAAAAATGTCCACATATGAAGTCATTATCTCTGTGCTAACACTAGGTAAATCAAGTAAGTGCATGCTTTGCAATTATGCTGCTCTTTTTAAGAAGAATTTTATGAATATGTAGGACTCAGTAGATATACAGTTACTTACAAATTTAATTTATCTTAACCTAGTAAAATTTTATGATCACACATAATTACATGATGAATAATAATACTAAAAATCATATATGCCTTGGATGGTATCATATGCTAACATTTGCATAAATGGTGTATGTTAACACCATTTACATAAATGGTTTAGATAAATTGGGGCTATCATTAGGTCTTTAATAACCTGTCTTGTGCCAATTTTAGTGGAGTCTGTTTGTCACTGGTGACCCTTATATTAAGTCTTTTTTAAACTCTTCTATTAAAGCAAGCTTAAATATTTCTCCACCCTCAGAAAAATATACAATTGACAGTATGATTTTCAAAATCCTTCTCAAAGTATGTGTCATTACAAGCTCCCCTTCTATAGTAGAAGCCTGGAATTGGAAAATGGAGAAATTTGCTTACACAGGTTTTAGGTAAAGAAGGAACAATGATAGGCATAATTTCTGGAAAATCTCCATGAAGCAGCAGTCTAAGAGGTCATACCTGAGAAATCAGTACTATGGTTCCCAGAATGGACAGAGAGAGAGAGAGAGAAAGACAGAGAGAGAGAGAGAGAGAGAGAGAGAAGGAGGTTATTGTATTGTAGAGAGGTCTATTTTCATTCTTTGATTCTTCATTTTCTGGCTTAGACATTAAAATTTCATGAATATCTAATAGGTATCTATATTACATTATGACTTTGAAGAAAAACATATGTCTTTCTACTTTGTATATACATGATACTACTTTCAAACTTTCACATGTATTGAGATACTTCTTTTAAAATCAGTAGTAGCAGTATTTTTTACTCCACAAATTCTTAATTTCTGACATCCTAAAGCAACTCAATATTAGAAGATATATAGAAAGTAAAGCTAGATATTTCACAGAAACATGTCTGCAACATTTTACTATCTCTCTTTTTCAATATTTTTAACTTTTAATTTAAAAATAATTAACAGAGAGTTTTTTCTGAACTTGGTATTTCCAGGTGTAGAAACATCCACACAAATGAAAGAGCCAAAGAAAATATGGCCCCTAAAAACAGAAAAGGTTATATATACATATATATGCCATATATATATAAAATTTAAACACAAAAGGATTTATAATTCATACTAGTTTTATGCAGCAGGAGATTTTAAAGAATTATACTGAAAGAAATTTTAATAATTATGCAGTATAAGCTATAAATGTAAGAGAAAGTAAGAATATAAGTGCAATATAGAGAAGGTGCTTCATTTAAAATGTGGTTTCATTTATTCTAAAATTGACTATAATGAAAATAATAGTCTTTGCATCTCTGCACTGTTATGGAGCTTTAAAAACTTTTCTAATACATCCTTCTACTCAATTCTTTCAGCTAAACTGCAAAGTACATATATTATTTTATAGAAAATATTCTATAGATGAGAAGATTGGTTTTTAGGCAAGTTTGGTGATTGAAACAAGGCCTGTTTGGTCATCAGAGAATGCAAGCTGGTGTTATTATTCATTATTATTACTCATGCCAAACCTCAAATTCATATTTGATGCTTAGGAAAATTCTAAGTTTGATGATTTGTATCCAAATATCATGATTGGTTTATAAAAACATTCATGCTGTTTATTGAATAAAATGATTTTGCTGTGAAAGGATTATGTTCCTTTCAAGGATCACATCATCCTTAATTACTCTATGTCATAGGTCCACAGAAAGAAGCTGAAGTGAGGGAATATTAGAAAATGAGGCACACAACCATGATCATAAATAATAACAATGTGGAGAATATGAATATGTACTACATACTGTCAGTTCATGAAAGCTAGTTTTTTTTTTTTTTTTTTCTCTTTCCATGTTTTCTGCCTGTCAGTGTGCTGTTCTCCAGCTCTCCAGAGAGTGCCTGATCTGCAGACTGGGACAAACTGCTGAGCTTTTCCCTTTTCTCTTTTCTTGAAGGCTCCAGTTGGCAGCACTTGTTGGAACACCTGTTCCGAGCACAGCCAGGTTCTGAGAGCCCCTCTCCAGGGAAGTGATGCAGGTTGCTCTTCTTAGCGTGATGTTTCCTGCTAAGACTCTTGGAAAAATCTCTAACACTCAATTGTGGAGCACTTGTATCTTAATGATGTTGTTGTTATTGGGTTTTTTTTTTTGTTGTTGTTTAATTTTGTTTTAGTAACATCTTCCTCCATTAGTATATCATGAAGTCAAACAGAAACTTGACATTTGTATCTTTATTTGAACCCAACTAAAGCAGTGTGGACCGAACTTGACACTGGTTGGTAAGAACTAACAAAGGAACATGAAGGAATTTGCTTGCTGCTTCACTTCATCACTGTTTTTAAGTAAAATTTCACTTTTCCAAGATATCATTTAATTCAATGCTACTTAAAACTTAATTGGACATCATTTCTTTCCCCTGAAAAGTAAGTCCACTCCTTTCTCTGCTTCAGGCGGTTCCCCTCACTCCTTTGCTGGGTGATGGTGGCCTCTTACACAAACATTCTCTTGTTACAATTTTCCTGCTCTTTTATCCTGAGGTTAAATGTGGATCCTCTTTAGTACCCAGTAAGCCCACAAGTCCTTCCATTTTGTTTCCAAGATCTTCATGGTAATTATCATAAAAGATTTTTTTTTTTTCTCTCCCAGGACGTTGATATATTTGAAGATGAAGATGACAATAGTAGTGATGATCGTGGTGATGAAGAAGAGGAGCAGAATACCTCTAAAACTTCAATAACATGTGGCAAGTACTCAAAATAATAATTTAGAGGTATAATCTTTAACATGTGAGTCAACCCTAGGAAATAAAACAGTGACTTGTCATAGAGCAGGTGAGGAAAGTGAAGTCCCAAGAGTTGATTATCCATAATCACTCAGCTGTTAAGTGACAGAAACAAATATTAAAAATCAAATTTCTCTTCACCTTTGCATTTTGACATTTAAAGAATGTCCCCTTATGGTGACTGATGTGGGGATAGCTTACAGAGGAGTCAACCCAGGCCTGTCATGCTGTTACATTTTTGTTTCTTTTTATTTATTTATTCACTGTACCTTTTATTAGGAGACAGTATTTTGGTAAGTCACTGAGCTACCCAGGGCAGGCTCACTCTGCAATTTCAGTCTTCTTGCCTCAACCTCTCAAAGCCCTGGAATTATGGGTGTACTCAACTTCAACTGACTTAAGCAAAGATTTTAATGCACAAGCTAACATCTACACCGCAATTGCCTAGAAACCCAATAGACGGAGGCCTCTTTACAACATACTATTCTTTCTTTCCACTGCAAGAAAAAAAGAAAGCAGAAAGGTGAGTGTGATCTCTGCTAGCACTATCCAGGTGGGAGGAAGTCATGTAACTGTTTGGAAAGGGAAAGGGAGAGGAGGTAATGCGATCCAATCCAAGGCCTTGTGCATGCTCAGTAGCACTCTACATGCTACTGTATTTTAGAAGTCTCACTGCTGCTGTTATCTTTGGCAGCCTGGGGTATTAAAATTTGACATATGCTAGAGAGAGAAGAAAACTATAATATTTATAAACAATTCCATGATACCCACAGTGTTTTGTTTAACTGTTTGCTCAGAGTGGAATTTGTTTCAGAAACTTTTTCATAGTAATTCCTTAACAAGTTCTATTACTTCATTCTATAAGCTCTTGAAATTCACATATGTAGAAGGTCTCTTCTCACTAATTAGAAAAGTAGAGATTAGATTACATGGATTTCTGCATGAGTCCTTGTTGGATACTGCCAGTAATGCACAAAGAACGAACAAGGTCCTCATCTGAATACTTCCAGCAGTAGTATTTTACTTGTAATACAAAAATGAGGTTAAAATCTTATAAGAAACATCAAAGTGATAATATGCACTGGGTACACAGAAGGCATATGATGAATCTCAGGAAAACAATATCCTTTAACCACTCTTTTATTTTTATGTTGTATTTTGAAAATATATATGTTATGGTTTGTGCAAATTGAGTCCCCTTAAGTGCACATCATGGTCACAGCTGCTTGTTGATGGGGTTTGAGGAAATGATTGGATCCTGGTGGTTTTGCCTTCTACTGCTGAGATCATAATTGATGATGGAAGTCAGTTAAAGCGAGCACATCCGGGGGATTATTTGTGGTCGCTGACTTTTCTATGTCGTTTCCTGGCTGCCAAAAGGTGATCAGTTTTCCTCTGCTATCACTTCCGGCCTCATGTTCTGCCTTGGAGCTAGCCAACCACGAACCAAAGCCTCCGAAAATGAGACAAATAAATAGTTCTCTTCCTGTAAATTATTTTCCTGAAATTATTTTGTCACAGGGACAGAAAGCTAACACTAAACATGAAAATATGCCCTTAAGTTCTGATAGGATTTCTCTCATGTAAACTGTTGAGTTTTCTGAAGCTCATGCTCCAAAGTCCTTCTTTACTCTGAGACATGTTATGAATTTAGTATTTACATCACTGAAGAAAAACAGCTCATTCTTCTTTCGATCGATGCCCTTTAAACTGCAATAATCATCCATACAAGAGAGAATTAAAAAGTATAAGACATGTAGTGTCTAATCTCACCCTGAATTTACTCATCTTTTCACTCCTCAAATAGATCAGATAACTCCCTCATCAGAGCTTTTCTATGCCAGAAAACATGAAATGTAAAATAAAAGAAGTTTATACCAGTTGTAAAAAGTGAATTAATAATTTTGAATTTTGGGGAAATATAATGTGAAATTAATTCTTCAGCAAGTGGTCAAATGGTCAAATACTGTTGGAATTTACTCAAAGAAAGAAATGAGACTTTTCTCACATTCACAATCTTTACATTTCATTTTGTTCAAAAGATATCCCTGTCTTATGTCCATATAAGACAGAAGTCCAAAACATGGTCAGATCCTGGTGAATACTGGAACAGATGCTGAGTAATGTGTCCACAAACCTATTTTCACAGCCTATTTATTAAAAAGTCTTAGTCACACTACCCCAAAAAATAGACAGTTTACTAACTTTCAACATGTTTAATATCAGAAAGCCTTTCCCTGATTATTAAAGACTAAGGAAACTTTGTGGTTAGACACAGCAATTATTAGGTCTCAAGGTTTAAAATTTGAACTGTCTACATTTGTTAAATATTCAATAAATTAGTGACTCACTCACTTTCAGAGCACTTACTGAGTGAAGTAATAAAATAGTGACTATAGGAGACAGTGTATTGGGAATACAAAGGTAATACAAGGCTGAAAACCTTAGTATTATGTTCTCAAATGTCAGGGAATTTAAAATAATAGTATACTTTCATGGCACAGGAAAATGAGTGATGCAAAAAGTAGAAGTTGTTAGCACACACACAAGTAGGAGAGCTATTAAAGGTTATGAAAAGAAAAAGGACTGAGGAGCACCTGACAAGGGGTTTTAAGAATATGAATACCGTGGAGAAGGGTTAGACATGAGGCTAAAGACAGTATTAGCAATGATTGTAGCCCTAATTGGTTCAGTACAACATCTGATACTGTTATTTTGCCTTTTACTATTTTTTTAAATGAAATAGATAATACTTCTAACGCTTAGTAGGTAGTTTTAAGGAAGAGTGAAAATAAAGCAATATAAAATCTTGAAGCCAGTTTTTAACGGCAAGAATTCCTGACTATAGGTTTAACTAATACCTAAAGTCTATACAAGCTCTATTTCTAGCAAGCAGTTTTTCCCTAATACAACTTGTATCAGAACACTAAGCAAAATGTATATGAGTTGGTTCCCCTGCCAAGAAGATAAAATCTTTGGCTCTTTCCAGAAACAATTTCTGCCTAGACAGTCTGAGTTCATTTTTTTCACATTTAGTCTCCTTAGATTCTTTTGTACATACATCTGCATCTGGGTTTCAGAACACTATGTACATTGACTGGACAGACCTTCAATAACTCTCATTCTGAATTACCTGGATATGTTTATTTTGAAATGTTTCTATTAGCATATTATTTGGGCTAGTTATCCTCTTCACCATGATGAACTTTATACTTGCATATTGGTCTTTCTCTCGTTTTGGAAAAATGTATTATTTTTTTCTAACTCTTGTAAACTTCCATTACTTAAGGGTATTTACAGCACCTGGTGCAGAGTCTGTACCTAATCAATGTTTGTTGAATAATTGATAAGAAAGAATTGACTTACATGTTGATGCCCAGAATGTGTAAGTCTTCTGTCCTACAAATACTCAGTCCTGTTCCTTGCCCAGGGTTTCTTTTGTTGAGTTATTATTCAGATTCTTCCCACTAGAGCTTTACTGTTCAGAATATTGTCACTATTGCCTAAAGTTGATTAAATAATGCACATAAAATACTGGAAATACAGTAAAAGCATTTCTTACAAGGCAAAAATAGATAAATAGCATAGTAAATAAAGCCTTGCTGATCTTCCAAACTAAATTGCGTTGGTAGAGACAGATCTACTAGATTATAGAATCTTTTTCTACAGTCTTCCTAGAAGAGATAAGTTTCCCCAGTAGTTTAGAAGCCTATAGATTCAGACCTGCTAGTTGTAAAGTCCGGGGACAGGGAGTATATCTCCTTTTTCTTTTGACATACTTAGTGGTGCATCAGAAAAGACAATGAACACTGTAAGAGATCAGAGGAGGAAAAAGTAGGATGGAGAGAAAAGAAAAGAGCTCTACATTCTTTCTAAAAGGTGTTCTTAATAGGTAAATTAGAGAGGAGGATGATACTTTCAAAGAAACCTTCCCTATAGTCTCTGCTTTATTTTTTTCTTCTTCTGTTAAATCACCAAGAAAAGAAGCCAATCAATGCTGGCTAAGTCAGTGGCTATGCTATTGCTTCCGTTCCTCTTGGCCTCCAACCATGGGTGCTGCAGAAAGGGCTGCAGTGGAAAAATGTATATAAATTTAGAGTAGGAATAAGAATTGTCTCTAAAATGTAAAATGGTTAGAATCAGTTTATAAATGATTGTTTCATAAATTCTGATTGATTTAATATGATTTTTTTTTGCTTTTGAAACAACATAACAAACTTCTAGAAACTTAAATACTGCCGTGTCAAAATTTTGCAAATGTAACTGTTCACCAAGTATAAGATAGAAGACACAAAGATACCATAGTGTCAAAAAAAATACAACTTTCTTGTACTTATTAGAAAATGAAAAAAGGAATTATGTGATATCCAGGATAGGAGAGATTCCCAGAGAGATGTGCCTGCCCTTAATGAGAAATCACAGAGAAGGCCGCTGTCGCTTGCCTGGACGCCCGGGCTTATCAGCGGGTCTCAGAGTTTAGACCTCGGCGATATTGAGTGAAGATTATAAGCCAGATGGGCCACAAATTCTGTCAAGCCTTCTTGGCAGCTGCTCTCATTACAAAAGCCAGCGAGCCTTTTCCAAAAATAAGAATGTGAAGCAAATTGGGCTTATAGACCCTTATAATGCAATTGCACGCAGAGATAGGGGCCTGAGCGGGCAGGCAGAAATATTATTGATGGCTGGTGAAAACAGGGAATAAGATGTTATTAAGGCAACTCAGAGATAGATATCGATAGCTAATATAAAGCCTTTATTGGTTTACAGGCTCTAGGAAAAAGGGTTCACAGCTTCGACCCTTTACTTTGCTTTTAATTTCACTGGAGGTACAAAGTTTATGAATAAAACATATCTTCACTCATGATTCTGATATTAGTCACTACTTTCTCTGTCTCTTGTTCTTCAGAAGCCAGAAACATACACTGACAACTTGAACCTTAAAGGCTCTTTCTGAAGAAGGGAATTCTGTGTGTGTGTGTGTGTGTGTGTGTGTTTGTGTGTGTGTGTGTGTGTGTGTGTGTGTGTGAGAGAGAGAGCACGCACGCACATGCAAGCGCGCACGTCTGTATGAGCCCTTTTGAGAAATAGTGAAACTCGGGGACAATAATAAATGGCATATAAAAGGAAGCTTCCAGGACAAAACATGAAAGTATACAATAATACCAAAGTGGCCTGGGAGACGACGGAGGGTAAGTTCATTGATTAAAACTTCTCACATTGAAAGGAATAGGAAAGATCTAATGAGCCATATCTCTGATACCTGAGGAAACAAGATTCTGAAATGATTTTTACTTCAGAATAAAGGATCAGATGGAAGAATTAATTATTCTTCTTTATTAGGCTTTGCATATTATAAGTTGGACTGATTCTCTGCTCCCATCTGCTAGACATTACTGTGATGCTGAGAGTTTTTCTCAATTTCTTCCATTCTAACAAAAATAAGAGCTAAAATGCATATAAACCTGACTAACAAAGCTGACAAATTTACTGATTGAATAGGCTATTGCAGAATCTTTACACTTCTTTTCAAAGTATTATTAAACAATTTTTCTGGCAACCAGTTGTATTATGATTATTTAAAAAAGAAATTGATCCCCCCCTTTCCTTTCTTCTCTCAACTCCCAAGAAATATAGAAAACAAAGATGGTATGTCTGAAACAACTCATTGAATCTAATTCACTGGGACGTCTTCTCAGCTTTTCTGTGGACTCCAATGACTGACTGAGAATATTTGTAAGTAAAATCATTTCTGTACTGAGCATTACAGACATTGTTATTATTTATTAAGGAATGCAGTATAACAAGTATTTACATCACATTTACATGGTATTATATACTATAAATATTCTAGAGATGTAAATTATATCCTAAAATATAAGTCATTTGCAAATGATTTTCTATTTATATGAGATTTACTTGAATATCTAAAGATTTTAGTGACTGTTGGGGGTCTTGACACCAACCCTTCTCAGACACTAAGGGATGCCTGTACTTTGGGAAGCACTGTGCTTGATGTTACCAGCTGACTGGATCACAAATATGTTTTTTTAAACTACTAAAGTCACTCACATATTTCACAGATCATCCAACAAATATTGCAACATGCCAAAACTGTGTCCCTATGGTCCTGATTTTAATACTTTTTCATTTTCAATCTTTACTGTCCATATGTTTATGAATATTTGTTTAATGTATCACACGTCAATACTAAGAACATCTACACCATGTTAAAATATCCAAACAAAAAATGAAAACGTTAAGAAGTATTTTTTCACTGTATCATTATAATTTATCTCAATATGGTTTTTACTTTAATTTCCTCCCAAAATAAACATATTCTAGTTTACAAATAAATTGTCCTTTCAAATTTACGAAAATATCGTGCATTTGGGGTTATTTTGCAAATGTTT
>PVIR01014399.1:0-40289 GCA_004026965.1 Petromus typicus | reverse complement strand
TGGAGACCCACACCCACACCCAGCAGCAACCAGTACCACATACCACAGTGCCGGGCGTGGTGGCTCATGCCTGTAATCCCAGCACTCGGGAGGCAGAGGCAGGAGGATTGTGATGTGAGTTTGAGGCTGAGCTCAGGGCCAGCCTGAACCACAAAGCGAGACCCTGTCTCAAAAAACCTAAAAAAAAAAAAAAAAAAAACTGGATTTTAAAAATTGCTTTGCAGAAGTTCTTTATATACTCAAGATACAACTCCTTGGCAGATAGATACACTATGAATATTTTCATTCTGTGGAAGGCATTTCACTTTCTCAGTGGTGTCTTTAGTGAAAAGTTCATTTTGATGGCCAGCAGTCTTATTTATTCTCTAGAAGGAATGTTGCACAAGGACACACAGTTATTCTCTTACTGTTCTCGATTATATACATCATAGACAATTTTTTTAAATCTTGGATAGATCTCTATTAAAGATTTCATCCCATTTTGATCTTTTCTGATATTATATCCACACTTCTTTTTTTAAAATATTAGCTGCTTTGCATATGGAAATAGTTCTTACTTTTTTGAGTGTTTATAACATGGGTTTAGAGTTTTCCTCTTATCTTTAAAGTTGTCTGATCTCTTCTCAGTGCTGTGTTTTTCCACATTCAAAGTCTTATTCCAAGACACAGGATAAGTGGATGGCACACAAGTGGGTACGGACAGGAGAAAGAAACATCCTGAAAGAGCTGAAACAATCACAAAACCGATCCCCACACAAAACTAGGTGTGTTCAGGGACTGCTGCACCCAGCCGAACTAAAGGCCGGTGCGAGACCTCCCAGAGGTGGGAGGTGAAACAAGAGAAATGCTCTGACCTCAGGCCTGACCACCGCACTTGGTAGGAGAACTGGAACTCTAGGCAAAGAACAACGGTCTCTGCACCCTTGAACTACCAGGGAAGCAAAGAGAGTTTAGCGGGAGAAGATGGGGCAGGAAGCAGATTTTAGATCAAAGTAAGAAAGGTTCCAAGAGTTGTAGGAGTTAACGAGTCTCTGCAGGAGCTGTGAGTGCTCTCTGGTGGTGTCCTTGCTGCTCGGGCTGCACACACACGTTACAGTGAAGAACTTATAAAGGTCTTCCTGAACTGAAAGGCGATGCCTAGCTCTCTTCGGAACTAGCTCTGTCACCTTGACCGAGTCATCTAGCCTTGCTGAGTCTGTTCCTTTATTTTAAATAAAGCTTAGATCCTTCAGAGCTTTTTCCACCTTTTAAAAATTAATTGGTGAAGAATACAATACAAGCATTATTCATAGGAGTACAAGATGGTGCCAACCCTGGGTGGGCCTCAGGAGGGTACAGAGGGTGGTGATGACAACCACCCTAATTAGCTGTGAATCTTATTAGGGGGTTGTGCTTTCTCCAGGATGTTTGGGCCTGTTGGTTGTGTAGGAGTATAGAGTTGAGGAAACAGCCTTTCCACCAAACATCGCCCTTTACTCAGATCCTTGCAAACACAGGTGTCACCATAATTTCACTTTCTAGACAAATCGGCAGTGAGCCAGCTGAGAGTTCTTCTATTTAATGTACCACACACAACTGACAAAGATAAAAAACAATCATCCTAAGCAGTACATTGGCACCCAAACTATATGTATTTTATTTTGATGCATCATCTGCTCTGAAATCTGGCAAGAAGGAATCCACTTTTGCAGACCATTCAGAAGCCTGAAGTAAGAACCATGTGACAGAAATTTTGATACAAGATTCTGGATCTGGTTGATGACATCCCCATATTACAGAGGGCTGGTTTTCACCCCCATAGTTTACTAAGGGATCATACTAGAGATTTTCACTTCTCTAGTTAGCATTAAACAGCCTTCGAGTTTCAGTGTGAAATTCAAGCTTATACATCCTTTGATGATTTGGTGTTTTCGTGTCCTGCTGACACATTCAGTGTGCTGAATCTCACAGAAAGCATGTGTGTCTGCTTCTCTTTTTCCCCATATTTTGCAGGTATCCTTGGTTTTCATATGCCTGTGCATGAGCACAAACCTAGGTCTTACTGCAAAAATTTGGACTCATTGAGGGTAAGCCTGCTGGAACTCCATCCTGGGGTTCAAAGAGACTCAGGCCACCATCCTAAGAAGTTTTTGGCATGCCAATGTGGTGAGCTCCCCTCTCCCCCAAACCCAAAATGTTTAGGTTGAGGAAGAGCAAACTTTCAGGTAAGAAAATAGAACAATGTACATCTGTGAATGGGCGGATACATTATATGTCTACATAGCCCAAGAGAGATGACAGTTTCTGGGTTAGATGTCAACTGTAACAGAGACTTCAGTATCGGATTCATAAGGCATAAAACTACACTGTTACCCAATCCTCATTCATCCTTGTCTTTCAACACTCGGCTCCAGTGTCGCCTCCTTGCGAAGCTTTCCTGACCTCCCAGGTAAGACTCAGTTCAGTCCTTTCACTTCTCTTGCAGCCCTGCATTCAGACCAGTGGGGAAGATCTTCAGATACTGTGATTCTTTGATGATTTCACTAGGTTCCTTTTCTGAAACCATCTCATCTAGAGATTGCTTTTTGTTTTTACATTTCCCAGATCAGCATATAATAAAATACATCTTTGAACAAAATCCATTCCTCAGCATTTCATTCTCCTTAGTTCTTTGAATGGTTATAACTGTGTTTAATACACATTCATTACCTGTCAATGATAAGAATGTAACAGATTATAGTGAGTACAATGGCCTTTGAGTCCATTTTATTGAGGAAAAAAATCAAAGCTCAGAGCTAATACGCCTTGTTCAGGGTTACAGAAAATGAGTATGGAGTCAATTCATCTACTTTGGGAGCCTCAGTTCTCAATGCACTATCGATCTAAGTGTGTATGTTTATATAAGTGGGTATATGTGTATTTGTATGTGTGTCATTTATAATGCTGTTCACACACCTTAACTTTATGGGACAGTCTTCAAACCTGGTGCCTTTTGGCTAATATGAAAGCATCTCTTCTCAGAACAGTGTTTTAAATACTAAAGTAAAATGACAGAGGAAACCAATGCTACTGAAATAATATCAATATGTGCAATGAGTCCATGATCCAGTAACATATGTGATTGAATTAAGTTAATTAAAAAGATGCAGCAACAGATATAATTACTGTCATCTCAGAGCAGGCATAGGCATGCATGTAGAGTGTGTGGAAGACTTATCTCAGATGATAATATGATATGAAAATGCATGATCTCCACTGGTATTATAGGAACATGGGTGGACAAACTTCATGTTTTCATCCATGACAGAACAGAATGCTGAATTTCAGTTACTGATTAGAGATATAAAGCTACAATGTTCTTCTTGTTTAAATTCTCTAGCTCCCTCAGTTCTATCACAGATCCCTGGCTTATAATCTCTCCTTTATCTACTAACAAAATTTCAAAGATTTTCCTTCCTGTACTTCCTCTAAAATAAAGAACCTTCCAATACTGACCTCTTCCCCCATGAGTCAGATCCCTTTCCCAAGGAGACTGGCTGGCCTTCAAGCCAGCACTGGAGCGCGAGCACAGGCATGCTCTGGTAGGTGGGATGGCTCTGTTCCAGGATGAGGGGAAAGCTAGGATCTACTTTCCTTCCATTTCCTTCAGCCAACAGATTACTCAGGTCAGTCACCTTGGTGGTCAGGCTCATGAATCAGGACCTAGAAACGCGCTTAGTCATACAGCCCAAATAGATGCTCTCTTCTTAGGGGCAGTTTTGTACAGAGGCATTAGTCTGCCGGCAGCTTTCTCCCTATGCCTCTGCCTTTTTGGTATCTCTGACTTCAGCATCAAGAAGGACACAGCACAGGGCATTTGGTTGCCTCTGAAGACATACTGGAAGCACAGACAACTGGTCTACCACATGTCTGCAAGAGGCTGGTTACTAGCTGGACCTGAGAGCCACCCAGGCTGATCCTGTCCCTTTCTTTAGATGTCTTGTCACTATGTTCCTCTTGTGAGTCTTATCCCAGGACTGGTTTGGAATATGAAAACTGGAAAGGAACTATCCTTCTCACTGCACTGTCACATAAGAGAGATGTCTGGAGTTGGGATATAGCTCCAGAAGTGTGCAGTCTTCAGAAACTTGAGAGTGAGAGGAAAAGGGGACAAAGGTAAGTGTGTGTTGGGAAGGGGAGAAGTCAAGGAGCTATGGGAAACGTTATTCGGCCTTTCTCCTGCTTTATTAAAAAATGCTTTCCACCAGATTCAAGTTGACATGGCAGAGACGGAAGCTTTCGTACTCATTATCTTGTATGACACCACAGTGGCTGGTCCACAACAGACAGTAAATAAATGTTTGCTACATGAAGAAATGAGTGACTGTTATCCAAAAGGACTATGCAAGATCATACAGCTTGGATCAACAACTGGTACCGGGCAAAGGAAAGGCCGCCTCTGAATGGGTAGCAACAAGACATCTAAGATGAGTTCTTGCCATTCTCATGATTTGCATATGATGTCGCCTGACTATATTTGTGACTAGATCAAGTTTAGCTACAAAGCGAAGGTCCTGCATTCTGATATCTTAGAAGCCACATGTGATGTAGGTAAACTGAATTTGATCCTCCAACATTCCAGCACTTAACAACCTATGAAATTTTTGCTTTGTGCAGATGAGAAGGGGCTACCAAAAACAGCAGGAAGAAGTCTTCATGGGACACTCACTATGATTTGGGCACTTTATATGCTTTATGTCATTAAACTATCAATTAAGTGTAAAACTATCACAGCTTTCTTTCTCAAATAAGTAACTGGGTGAAGACTGCAAACCTAACAAATGGCAAAAACGGGAGCTACCCCTAGATCTCCATGCTTGCAAATGTTGCATAAACATTTTGCTCCTCAAAGTGGCCTGTGAACCTTGCCCACAAACAAGTTCACCTAACCTTCTAAAGTTTAAGAATATGAGGCTGATCCAAAATGGGGACATTCTTGGTTTGGAAGGGATGGAATAGAAGACACCTTTTTCTCCTTCGTTCATGAAGGATGCAGTGAGTTGAAGCATCTCAGCTCTGGCAGCTCTCAGTTATGTCACATATAAATTCCAGATATTCCATTTCTCTACCATGTGCCCCCCCCCCCGCAAACTGGAGTGGTTAAACATGCAAAGATCATGTCACCTCTTTTACACAATTATTCTTTTGCATTTATCTCCATAGATAACTTTAAAGAGGATTTAATGTCTTAAAACAAGAAGAAAAAAATAATCCATGAACAAATCAAGTGGATTTGAAACAGCCGGCTGGGCCTGGACACTGACTTTCCTTTGTCCTTCAAAAGAATGACTTACCAAATGGAACCTTTGATTTCTTCCTCTTTAGCAACCTTATTCCCTTTTAAAGTATGTGTTGGTTGGAGCATGGACTGTGGTTTGCTTACCCTGATTCACACATCATTGGCTGGACCATGAGTCAGGCTGACCAGGATGTCAAGATACACATTCTGAAGCCAAGCTTCTCTCCACATGAGAATTTCCTGGAATCTGTGTATCTAAGACACTGGAAATTTTTTTAACTATCATGATCATTTGTACAATTCCTTAAAAGGTCTCTCTACCAGTTTCTACCTAGAGAGTTCCATCAGCCTTCTAGAGAAACAGAATTAATCTACAAACTCCTTATTCTATACCTAAAAAATGGTTTTGACTTGGTATGGATGACAGTATACTCATAGTAGTGACCAAGAGCTATCAAAGAGGTACAGGGGCCTGGTCACATCTGGCAAATGCTAGGCAGTTCCCCTCAGTATGAATGAGTTCAATGAGCTGGGAGAACTTGATCTGTGTATGAGGCTCACAGCAATAATCATCATCTCTCTCCATTAGATTTGTACTTCTAGTGAATGAGCCTAAGTTTTGGAAACAAAACTCAAACTCGGTTTGAGTTTTTAACCTGTCATCATCATGTGACCTTAGGCAAATCACTTTAAACCCTTAGTCTTAGTTTACTCAGGTTTAAAAAAGGGTACTAATATTTTTGTGTGGTAGTTGTTAAGACTAAATAAGATAATGTGCAAGAAAATGTCAAGTATCCTCACTGCTCTCAAGAGATATCTTTTCTTTTTTGCCTTTCCTCAAACTTGACTGCTCTGTCAGGGAAAAGATAAGTCTATTGGGAGACTTATCCAAGATTCCAAGTGGTTGATAAAGAGGGAACAAATGTGTTCTTTCTGAGGAAAAAAATGTGAAAGTGTCTACTTCTCATATAAAAGAGTAGATATGAGGCAAGCAGTTAATTTGAGGATTTTTGTAATGTAATTATCCTTTACACCTTTGTAAAAACCACTATTTTGCACCAAATATTTAGCCTTATATACCAAATATACATTTCAGCCACTAAAAGTCTTGGAACCCAGAACTCAACTTTCTGTTCAATTCCTTCTGTAAAAGCTTCATAGGATGCATTTTCTAGAGCTTCCAGAGTTATGCTATTGACCCTATACATCCATAAATGGTTCAGGACACGACTACCATTCCACATGAAGTTACAGAAATGCTCTGTTCTTGAGGGACCCCTGCTAAAGTCGGGGTAGCCCTGCACCTGGTAAGGTCATGGCAGCTGTCAGCCAAATCCTCTTCCTGTTATCAAATGAAAGAGGCAGGAGCTATTTCCAAAGGAAGGCACTTCAAGAGCAGCAGCTGTCTCTTCCTTTTGTGTATCCTCACAAGCAGTTCCACAATTCTGCTTTTAAGTGCAATGGCATTTTAGGCCTATTTCATTGTAGGAAATGTCTGGTGAAAGGAAAGGCCAATGGGCTGGAGGCAAAAGGAAGCCTGTACCTCAACCAAATTCTGTCTCTTCCTAGCAAAAATGACCTATGCACTGTCATCTAGTGAGGAAATGCTTACATTTACAGTTACAACTTGACCACCCTGCCAGAAATCTGCTCTTGAAAATAAATATTTAAGTGGTGTCGGATGAAGGTTGAAGAGATAAGAACTCCCAAGGTCTGTTACTTATCATAGCAAATCTCCACATGGTTACACATAAACTATTTTGAATATGTGACTTGGAAGGAAGAGATGATTCTCCTTTGCAAACTCAAATCAAATGTCTCTTCTGGAACCCAGCTGAACTGAGTGGTTGCAGAAGGAACTACTTCTTCACTTCTGCATGCCTTACTGTTTCCTCACTGGAAGTAGGAGGCTTGAGAAAGAAATACAGATGCAAGAGCCCACGTGGGGCTTTTTGCTTTCTGGTCCCCATATTTGCTGAATTCTGCCTTTTCTTTTTCCTCTGTTGGTCAGTTACTGCGAAGAGAAGATCAAACCTGAGGATCAACAGAGGATCCCAGAGTCTCCCTTCCCAGCTTGCTACTTGCAGAAGTACTGAGCAGCTCTGAGCTAGCTTCCAGCCTCAGAGTTGAGATGGCTTCCACTAAAACCTGTGACCAAACCTCTTTCTGCCTCTCTTTCCCCTGTCACAGATTCTGGGCTCATTGGTGAAAGTCATCTATCAGCTCACTGAGACACACCTGCACACAGGGACAAGAGTCTGCCACTTACAAAGTCTTACAGAGTAAGGACTTAAGCATCTGGTTTTGGAGATCATTTAAAAAGGACTGGGAACTACCTCATCCCAGATGGCACCAAGTTACTTACACACCTATGGGCAGGCCTCGATGTGTTGTCTATTAAGGACTTGAACTGAAGGTTTAATATGTTTTTAAGGCTGAGGGAGCCAACGAGAATTCTTTAACAGCCATGTTTACATTGGACATGTTTGCTTGGGCGACATGCCAGTAGTTTTGCACACTGCAGGAAGTGCAGGTGAAAGCAGGAAGAAGGGAGAACTACCCCAGAGGGCAGGAAAGCCAAAAAGGGTGTGAGGTGATGAAGGATGGAGACACACCCAGTCGAACTTGGCAGTGCACCTACATACCATCACTTATTGCTCCTTGGCCATCGTTAGCATTGAGAAGCAGAGCCCGTCCACTGGCACATGTAGTCACCAGTGAGCATGGTCTTAGATCTCTTTGTCCTAGTCCTTTCCAGATTCATACAGATGCCTCCTGACATCTAGAGATTTTGCAGACCCTAACAGGCGTGAGTTTACCTTCATAACTTCTGCTTGAAAGTTTGATCTTTCTGGGCCTCAGTTTCCTTATCTAAAAATGAAAAGGAGCTCCAAATTTACATTTCTATAGCTCTAGAGTGAAATGTCACTGACCACCATCCATATTCAGGAGAGACTTGATTATGTAAGTGGATTTAGTATCTGTTAGGTCAGAATGAAGACAAGAGTATTGAATGATCATTGTCCCAGATTAAAGTGAGCAGCTGGCATACAATCAACTCTGTGAAATTCAGTTGTTCTCTGGATAAGACAGTCATAAAATAAAGCATCGGAAGACCTCTTTCATCATCTGTATACCCACTGAAGCATACCAGCTCTACCAAGAACAATAATGGCTAAGTTTAAGTGAATGCAGATGAGCTAAGCCCTTTATATACCTCACTTCCCTTAATTTTCACAGCTATCTTGGGAAGTAGATGCTGCTACTATCTCCTCTATTTTTTTTTTTGATGCAATGAGATACCAACTGAGAAGTTAATTCACTTATCCAAGAGCACACATCTAGTAAGAGGCATAACTGGGATTTGAACCCAGATCTGAGGCCAAAACCTGTACTACTCATCAGCATTCTTAAAAAGCAATTAGAAGAACAAATTCATAACAGTGGTTGGTTCCACCAAGAGAAATGGCATCTGGCCTTCAAGGCTTTTTGTTACCAAAGAACACTGGCAACCTCATCATGTTGAGGGAACTCTCTGTGCTAGGGAAACTTCTCTTTCCCAGTAGAAAAGCAAATGATGGTTCCAGAGCAGCCAGCAGGAGCATCTGACTCAGCCTAGGTGAGAGAGAAGCCAGGGAACTGAGGCTTAGCTCTGCTTCCATGTCTTCAGGGCCTACAGTGGGTCCCTCCACCTGATTAGGCTCCGCTGGATGATGTCTATGGCCACTGCACTTTTGGATTTTGTGTTCTCCCTGGAAGACCTGCTGCTTAGGACTTTGAAACTGCTGGGGACTCCTGCCCACCCCCACCCTGTGGGGGCGGGGCAGAGGGAAGGTGTGTATGCTGTTTTGAACTAGTTCTCACTTTGTAAATAGGTCCCTTGCTGCTCACAGAGTCTATGAAACTATTTCAAAATGTCTAAGTGGGATTTTGCTCCTGAACCAAATATTACTTTAAAAATTCACGTTGCTGATCTTATAAATAAATACACAATAAAATCTTCTCAGCATGCTGATGATGTGACCCAGTGTTTAATCACTACTGTACCATTCAGCAAGCCAAGTTCTCTCCGACTCCCACCCCTTCTCTTGACTTTTTGGGCTGTGGATATTAGCTAATCCACAAAGGAGTAATCATCTACTTGATTGTCAAAATCCCAAGAGGCCAAAAATATCCACCCTTTCATCTCCACCCCCCCACTGTAGTCCTTTGCTAAGCCTGTAATTGGATCTAAATGGAAAATGAACCATTTGCAGACCAAGAAAGTTGGCGCTAGAGGGTGACAAGAAGGAGAATATGTTCCACCTCTGATCTGGATAACCACGTTCTCCTGTGCAAAGGAAAACAACAAGGCTTCCTTCAAGCCACAGCCCTTCGCGCAGAGAGGCTTCCGTAGGACTTGTTTCCCTTCACCTGGTAACTGTCAACCAGCTCAGAGTCAAAACACCCAGAAACCATTTTACTTTCTAGAAAACAACCAACTCACTTCCCTTAGTGCTGAATTCTTCTAATCAAGTGAATTTGGGGAAGTAGTTCAAACACCTACCACTGTATCACAAGGTAATAATAATGCATACAATGTACCATATGAGCATTAGGGCTCTACCTGGCCAGCTATTTTCATTATTCAATAGTTTTTTGAGTCCGGCCATGTGTGGCATGAAATGCAAACGTGGACAAGAAAGGTTTCCTTCAAGGACGTCAGGAAAATGTAGAGAGAAATAAGAGCAGTACATGCATGACTCACTACTGGGTAAAAATTAATAGGTATCTTCCAAAAGCCTAAACTCTTATGGGAAATCCACAGAAGGAGAGATGACTTGATTCTGCAAATAGTCTGGCAAAGGCAGCGAGGCATGGTGCATTCCAGAGAGATGCCCAGATTAACCCGGACTTGGCAGACACATGCAAAAGGGTTCACTGGACTGTGTAGGGGCTCTGAGGCACACAGTCTGTAATAGGCAAAGCTTTAGTTAGAGGTTAAATGTCCTGTCTTTTAAGTAGTTGGCTTACATCCTTATTTTGATTCTGCTAGTCTTTCTTTTTCTCTCATTTACTTCACAAGTAATGGTTGATGTCCAAGGAGGACTTGGACCTGTAAGACTGAACTCTCTGACGACAGAACTTAATAGGAACTACTTGGGAGATTAATTCACAGCAGCACCTTGCTGTTACACTGCTGCGAAAGAGGTGGGATCTACCATCCCTACATTAAAGTCAGGGAAGCTGAGGCTCAGAACAGTGACTTGGTCAACACTATGCAAGCAGAAAGGACCAGGGCTTGGACCTGTACAGCCCTGTTGCCTACTGAAACCAGCTCTCCGTGGTCCTCCAGAACCTACAGTTCTTCATTTGCCCACCCTAAGCAGTGATGGTGAACCTTTCCGAGCTTTCAAGGATACAAATAGCCTAGTGCCGCGCACGTGCCCAGGTTCGCCACCCTGACTTAGGCTGTCTCTCTGTTCTCTTCCTCCTCTCCTGCCTTTTAAATCTCCAGCCTGCGTTTTCTTTCACCAGGTGCACTCAGGTGGGCAGCTGGCGGACGTTCGTCACTGCAGGCGCAACTGTAGGGCTGTCCTGCCGTATTCACCCGTGACCTTCTGGGCGCTGGGCCAGCCCTTCTTGAAAGAGAAACGGGCAGACCTGGGGACAGAACTGCTACTGCCAAGAGCACCAGCTAAGAAACAGTGTTGGGGAGACCCACAAAACAGTGGGGTGGCAGCAGAGTGGGACACTCCGTGTATCACGTGTGCTCCCATCTTCATATAACCGTCTCAGAGGTTCAGGGAACCCAGAAACTAGGGCTTTCCCCAAGGACCATGAGTCTCTTCTCCCCAGGGAATTAAGCCGTAATTCAACTTTAACATCACACAAGGACTGCGACCTTTCGCACAGCTTCACATTACAAAGGCTTCAACAGCAGTGCCTGTGGGGTGTGTGGCCCTCAGGTGCACAGGTATTCCCAACACTCGCTTTCCCTGGAGCCTTGGAACTGCTCTCAGTATGGCAAGGATATGCGTGGACAGGGAAGGAAGCAGAGAGAAGATGCGAGTAAAGCAGGCCGGCTCCGCTCACCTTCTGCACTCGTGGGTTGAGGTCCTTCGCCACCTTTGCCATCTTCCTCAGCGGAGGAGACGGCGCGCCCGCTGCCTCCGAGATCGCGAGGGCGCGCGGCGGGCGGCGGAGGCTGAATGGCCAGGTTCGCGCCCAGCGGGAGCTCTGGCGCAGCCCGGCCGCCGCGCCGCTTTAATTGGAGAGCCGGACTCCCTCTAAAACTGCGCCAGCCAATCGGCGCGGGCGCTCGCGGGCGGCCAACCAATGCCAGCGCGGGGCCGAGCCCCGCCCCCACCCCTCCCCACGGAGCGGAGCGTGACATCAGCGCGCGCTGCCCTGCCCACGCCCCGCCGTCCCTGCCCGCCCGCGCGGAGTCGGTCCCCACGCCCTTCTCCTTTAAAGGACAGTGCGCGAGGGGGCGGGCGACAGCCGGCGGTCCGTTCAGGTCAGGAGGGAGAGGGATCAAACGCGAGGGCCGAGGTATTTTTAGTGAGCTGGCTCCAAAAATAAAGCTGAGCCGTGTCTCCCTTCCCGCCCTGTCCGCCGGTGGCGGGCGGCGGGAGACAGGTGGGTGGCAGCGGCTGTCACCTGGGTGCCTCCCCAAACCTGGGTGAGGCCGGGGAGCGTCCAGTGACATGCGGGGTTGTCTGCCGCACAGACGACGGCCGTGCAGCCGCAGACGCGCCTCTTCGGGACACGCGGAGGACGAACCGACTTCCGCAGCCCGGAGGTGGTACCTTACCTGCCGCGACGCTCCTGTCACGACCGAGCCCCGCCGCGGGACGCGAGGGCGGGTCCACGTGCAGCGCTCGGGATGGTCTGGCGGGCTCGGGGCTGCGGGTCACACTCGGCTTCTCTGTTCCTGGAGGATGTTCCTTCCTAGCGCCTTCTGCCGGGTCATAACCCGTCCCCAGCCATCTGACATCTCGCCCAGGGATCTCCCATTGTGATTCCTTTTTCGCAGTCTTGGAACAGGCTTTCCCTTTTTGACTCACTTTTCCAGGATGAGGGATGTCTGATTTCTTCCTTTCTGGATTCCTGCTACAATTAATGTTTGTCTCGCTGGCTCCCAGCTATAGCCCCAGCCCCTCACAGGCAGCAGACGTTCAGGACCGGTTTGTTGAATGGTCCTGTTGTGTCAACTTCTGGCTTTTAATCAGCAGTGACCAGGCTTGGGAGAGTCGTCCAAACTTCCAGAGTGAGCTGCAGTTAGACCGCCAGGTGATAAAGAGTGGCTGATGGGAGCCGAGAAGGTGTCCAGGTGAACAGTCCTTTGAGTAGCAAATCCTAAGACCAGGAGGCTCACCTGGGATGTCCTGCCTGAGCCTTTCTCATTTAATGATGTGAACGGGAGCCAGCAGGGCAACAAAGGAGCTTTAATCTTTTGACTCGAGGCCAAGGCCTTCCCGGTGAAGTCACTTCTGGCTTCTTCCCTTGCCACCTTCCTAGTCCCATCTTGAGAAACCATTGTTCCATGGAGTAATGCTAATTTAATGAACTTTAACACTGTTTGGCTGCAGTCACAGAACCCTTTCCACCTTGTTTTATCCTTGGCTCCATGTACAACCAAAGGAGGCTGAAAATGTGCTTGTTCTCAGAGTGTGAGAATCAGAAATCACTGCTTGGGATCACCTGGCTTGTCTTCTCTCTCTCTCTCTCTCTCTCTCTCTCTCTCTCTCTCTCCCTCTCTCTCTCTTTTTGGAAAAGGCAGAGGTGAGATCCCTGCCTTGTGCTAGAGCTTCGCCCTTTGGAGCTGAGGGTGCTGGTTCGGATCCTCTAGACCCTGTTCTTGATCCATATGTTCTGGAAGTCCTGTAGCCACAGACCTGCCTGAGCCCCCTGAGAAAACATAAATCTGTACTGGGTAGAGGATGGAGCCAGAGCTCCTCAGCTTCACTCTAACTCGGAGGTCCTCCTTATTTTTCCTTGGAATAAAACAGGAGAGCTTTTCTTGGTTGGGATAGTACAGGGATCTAATTTTCCTCATGTTCATTGCTTTGGGGTACAGGGGCTTTATTTGGACGCTTCAATTCATCTAGCAGTTTTGGGGCCCCTGCCTCAACCCAAGCTTTGTGCTCACTGGTCTCTAAGTGACACTGGGGATTTCTGACTGAAAGCTGTTATCACACTTGAATTTCCAGACAACCACTCTTAGAGGAAACACACCCTGAGCAGTCAAGGGCTTTACCCAATCGTGCAGTTCCTAAGGGACAGAGACAAAATTTGAATTCGAGTTTTCTAGTTCTAGATTATATCCTTTCAACTGTCCCACATAACCTCCCCTAATGATCATAGAAAATTGGTCTTGGGGGAAAGAGTGAGCACTTGGCACAAGACCGAAGTATCATTGTCATCATTATTGTTGAGTTGGCCCTAAGTAGGGGTTTTGAACGAATCTCATGCTGGTGTTTTGTCAGTTGTGAATTAAATAAACGTGGGATGAGGAACTAAAGTGGGTTAGTGCCTGCACTAAGTGTGCAATGGTCAGGAGCCTAGAAAGTTCCCTGTCCTCCCCCAGCTTCAGTTTCAGTGTTGGGGTGCAGATTTAGCAAGTCACCGATACCTAGACAAGGTACTAAGAGCCTAGAGTAGCACTGACTGTGCTCTCTGTGGATGGAGGAGTCAGCAGCATGGAAAGCAGTCCGCAGGGCATGGATCCGGAGAGCAAAGATGCGGAGCAGGCATGGCCTGGCATGCCGGAGGAGACCAGGGCGAGATGGGCCCGCACGCCACAGTGAGGAGCTAAACCTTCTCAAATGATAGATGTGATAGGTCACTCCCAGCCGAAACATAATGTGAGCCATGTATCGCATGACAACCTTTCTAATGGGTACATTTATAAAAAGAAAAAAGCAGATATAATATTCTAATGCACCCTGTTTAACTCAGGGTAACCAAAATGCTGTCATTTCCTCCTTCAGCTCACATAAAAATTACCAAAATGCTCTACATTCTTTTTTTCATGCTTCATCTTTGAAATTTGAAAAATAATGTGAAAAAGAAAAGCATCTGGATGTGTCTTAGACTGATAGCATGCCTCTCCTCAGACTGCCATCTCAAATGCTTGACTGCCACATGTGGCCAATGGCTGCTGGATTGGGCAGGATGGTTACAGAGAAATGTAGTGAGGCTCGCTCTCCGTGTGACAGAGGTCCTAATAGAGTCCTAGCTGGTCGTCAAGGGGCTGGGAACCAAGAAGTGAGGGTCGACTCTGTGTTTAAACACTAGGCTGGGAGAGAAAGAGGTAGAGCATGACAAAGAGCTTACGCGTTTTGGTTGCTTGCCAAACACTTTCGTAAACCACCAATAATCACAGTTCATGATCAAAGATGTTTTTATCTTTATAACATATGTAATAACCATGGCCCAAGTTGTTCAATGTGCCTGTAGGATTGATGGCTTCTCTCTGGTTATGTATTTTTTTTTATATACTGGATTCATTTAAAAAACACATAACACTTAAGGGTCAGTAGGTATAAGTAGTCCACGAACTACATACAGTGTTTCCCTGGAAACAAGACCTAACTGGAACAACCTAACTGGAACCAGTCCCAGCTGGCTGTTACTATGATGATGTCCAATGAGACAGTGAGAGGATACCTCACTGCTGTGTTCTCTTGCTCTGTGGCCTCTCTGTAATGGTAGGCAGGGTGAGGATAGGCTGACAGGGCCTGGCCTTTCCTCGTTAGGCCTTATTTTGGGGGGACACAGTAGTATATTTTAATTAATGGATAGAAATGTATATGAATCTCAGAGTACTTTGTATCAACTTGGACCATCACTAGCACCGTGTGTGTGTGTGTGTGTGTGTGTGTGTGAAAATAGTTCACAACTCAATTTTGTCCTTTCCTGCCATATTTTTACAAGACATTAATTTTTTCCAGATTTTTGGATGGCCTCCTAGATCCAGAAAAGCTTGTCTATAAGACAAAAACATCTGTATGAAAACAAAACATGATTGTGTGACCGAAGCAGGGTCCACGTTATACCCTTTAACTGGCTGGGAAAGGACACAAGGAGAATCTGCTATTCACAACAGATCAGGAGCGGAGCCCGCAGTCTGATCCCCTCAGAAACTGACTTGCTCCCCAAGCGTGTTATACTTTACTCCAAGAGAGATAGATTTATCCAGAACAGCAGATGTGTTGGAGTCACACCCATAGTCCCGTTGTGTTGTATCGTAAAGGAAAGGAGACTTTGCCGATGTAAATAAGGTCCCTAATAAGTTAGTGAAATGGGAGGTTTCTCTGACCTCAGTGAGGCTGAGGCAGGAGGCTGAGGCAGGAGGAGGAGGAGGCAGGAGGCTGAGAGCAGGAGGCTGCTCTGTCCTGCCCAGCCTGGGCAATTTAGTGTCTTACCAAGACTTTGTCTAAAAATTGAAAAAACGAGCCGGACGTGGTGGCTCACGCCTGTAATCCCAGCACTTGGGAGGCAGAAGCAGGAGGATAGCTGTGAGTTCAAGGCTGGCCTGGGCTACAGAGTGAGTTCAGGCCCAGCCCAAACTACAAAGTGAGACCCTGTCTCCCAAAAAATAAAAAAATTGAAAAAAACACCTGGGGATGTAGCTCAGTGTGAAGGCCCCAGGGTCAGTCTCCAGTATGAAGATTTGTTTAAATAGTAAAAACAGAAAACCAGTTTAGTATCATCCTCATTATTGCTGGATCTGTTTTAAAGATTTAACTCTCTGTTACTTCTTGGGATGAAGAAATCTGCTGCCACCTGCATCGTAAGGACCAAATCTCGGACCTTGTACATGCCAGGCAAGTGCGCTACCACTGAGCCTCATACCTGAGTCCTGGTACCTCTCAAACAGAACACTTCTTACACTCTTACAGCTTCCTGGGACAGAAATTTCCCTGAGACTAGTGTGGTTTTGCTGGCATTTGTTTGTTGGCAGTGCTGGGGTGGAATCCTGGCCCTTGCTCATGCTAAGCAAGCTTGTGTCACTGGACTACAAGGGGGGAACACAGGCCCCGCCCTGAAGTTTTCCTTTCAAAGCAGCAGATGTTCTTTGTTTTTTTGTTTGTTTACTTGTTTTTTCTTTTGAGATAGGGTCTTGCTTTGTAGTTCAGGCTGACCCCAAAACCACTATGTAGCCCAGACTAGCCTCGACCTTATAGCAATCTTCCAGCCTCTGCCTCCCAAGTGCTAGGATTACAGGCATGAGCCACCACACCCGGTATTGTGATACCAGAGCTCGAACTTGGGACCTTGCACCTGCCAGGCAGATGCCAGAACCACTGAGCTAAATCCCTGGCCCAGCAATGTTCTTATACCAAGGAGAGCATGTGAGCAAATCTCTGCCAACTTGTTTCCAGTGACAGAACTGAAGTGGACCTCATTCTGGGGAGCTGGAGGCAGTGAGCCTCTGCCTGGTGTCACCTCTGTGTCACTAACACCCTGTGAGGTTAACCATTGAAATGGCCGCAGGTGTGTGAGTTATGTCTGTTGATCAAGGAGACAAAAGATCTGCATTTTCCTCAAGACCTCCCTCCCTGTTGAGATCTTGACTCCAGGGGGTCTCTGAGGAGGCTGCTTGTTTCAGGGTAATATCCGGGAGAAGGCAGAGGGACTGGGCTCCCAGACCTTGGGCGACCTGTGCGCCCCTTCCTCCTCCAGCTCTGTGTTGTGAAGCCGACCCTCAGGCTCCGTAGAAACGGAGCTGTCTTCCCCTGGGTCTCAGACAGCAGCAGACCCCAGTAGGAGACCAGAGGTGAGCATATTCATTCTCTCCATTTTCTCCTGTTAGGCTGAGAAGTTTTTGTGCTGGTTGCATAGTCCTACCGACGGCCACCGCTCTCACTGGTCTGGAGACACTTCTGTCCGTGGCCCCTGCAGAGCTCTTCCTGCCGGTGCTGGCCCACACGCTCTCCTCCTCCGGAAGAGTTTCTGACCTCTAATTTACCTTCTTAAACAGCGACACTCGGGATGCGTCCAGCCATGGTTCTGACCCACTCAAGGTCCTAGTGTGGCTGTGCTAGCTGGGTTAGGTACTGACTGCCACGTCTGCTTCTTTTACATTCCTGCTTGTGTGGGAAGGTGAATTGATTCATAGGATTTGAGGATTCACAGTCTATTAAGTAGCCAGAGGTGTTAGTGAGCCAAGATGGAAATTTGAGAGCCTTCTCCTGGCTGGGCTGCTGGCTGCTCCTGGGACAAGAGAACGACTAGGACACTGGTTTTAGACACTTCATCTGTTCATGCTTTGGTCTCTCCACCCTAAAACAGAACTTCTTCATTAAAGGAGTACTAAGAACTGGACAGGAGCAGAGTCGTTGTCCTCAGTATTTTCCTGGGACAGGTGGCACCAGGGCAGGTGTCTTTTGGTGACAAGAGATGAGTAAACACTTCTGTGGGCTGATTCTGTCTTTGACCTTTGTGTTTTCCCCTCGGCTGAGAACTAATCCGATCCTGGATTGTCAGACTTCTTAACTTGGGAATGCCTTCACATGGAAACAGTGACTGAGTTGGAGATGCAATAAAAATGTTCCGAAGATAATCGTCAATCAAATTTGCCATACAGAAAAAACAGCCCATTTTGAAGAATGAATGTGGATGGGGATATAGGTGAGCCCACGGTGTCTGAGTTCTGTCTTTAGAGCAAAATACCCAAGATAAGGCGTCTTATAAAGAAGCGAGTTTGTCGGGGGCGGCTCTGGAGACTGGCCAGTCCAGGAGCCGTGTGCCAGCCTCTGCTTGCTCTGTGTCATGGTGGGAGCCGTCGCATGGCGACACAGATCAGACGTGCCAGCGCTGGCCTGTCTTCCTCTTTCATGTCACTGCTGTCAACATGGAGATCCTGCCCCATCGCATCTAATCCTGAATACTTTCCAGAGGACCCACCCTCCATCAGCATAAGAATTTAGGGATCAAATTTCTACACATGAAAATTCAGGAGCCATGTTCAAGCCACAGCATATGGTTGAAGTTGTAATGAATTTTCCGCATGTGAGCATTCCCGCGCAGGGGAGGGGGCAACTAATAATGATCTTTTTTTAATTCTTTGGGGCTTGAGTTTGAGTGAGAGACACTAGGAAACTTGGAACAGTTTCTGCCCTGAACCCTATTGCTAAGTCTGAATCCCTGTAATTTGCTGACATCCATGGTCTTTGTAGCTGAGATGTAGCAAAATGCTTGTCTCGTCCTGCACGGCCCCCTGGGAGTGAGGGGTAAGTGGGACTCACTCCAGGGGAAGAGTCCTGTGTAGGATTGAAGGCCAGCAATGCAGCTCCAGATTCCTGGGCTACAAATCATTTTGACCCTGGGAGGAAGGGAAAGTAGTGCTTGAGGAGGCTGTTTTGCAGGGGCTGCCTCTTGGATCCACGGTAGCCTATCCCAGAGGGGACTGGCAGCTTCTGATGACACATGAAGAATAACTGGGACCAAGTGTCCTTTCTGAGATGACACCAACATGATTTTTCTGGCTTTACATGAGCAAACTTTCCTTGAATCTTCCCAACAGCTTCCTAAGGCAGGTGGTTTAAGTCCAGAAGACATTAAACAATGTTTCTGAGATCATAAGGCTTGAATTTGAACCCACACATGTCAGATGCCAAAGTGAGTATTGGTCAAAAACTACAAGATAGCACCTAAAACAACAGCAAGCTTTTCTTGGGCTTCGGCTACATGCTATACTATGCCGCAGGGCTAAGTTCCTGGCACAGAAATAAAAGTTGTTTCATCTCTCTCCTCTCTACCCCTTAACTACCTATGAGCTAATTGTACGTGACCCTCAACCACCTCATTATGGAGACTATTTAGCATAGCATTCCACTCTAGAACAATGTTCTACACACCAGATGATGGGGGAATCTCTAATTAGTGAAAAGTGAAGGAAGTATTGTAGCCCTTCTAATTCCCATGAGCCTGTGGGAGGCGGAGAGGAGATAAAAATCAGTGTAATTAGAGCCTCCATTATCAGCTTTTCCCGTTGTCACATTTTCCATCCAACTTGCCGAGCAGTCATTTTAATTTTCCAAGGTTTGAAACTGCAACCTAGGAACATCTGCTCCTGGGCTGTTGAAGTCGCTGTTTTCACAGTGAAAAGCTGGTTGCCTCTGTATCTTACCCGGGGTGCAGACTGCTCTCATGGTGATTTGGAATCGTTTGTGTGGTTTGAGTTCAAGGACAAAGACAGGTTCAGATATTTGGCTTAACTCATTTTCTCTGTTCCTTGCATCCCTCTCTGTTTAGATTTTCTTCCTATGTAGCTCAGTTCACGCTATAGCCTTGTTTCCTTCCTGTCCACTAGAACGCCCCCGTCCTGCCCTCTGCAGCCTCCCCGTCACATGCTGTGGAAAAACTAGAGTTTACAAGGCTGGCTCACCTGAGTCCATATCCGGGACTAGATCTTAGACCCTAGATCTTAGATGCTGCATACAAACACTAGTATCAGATACTAGATACAGTTTCTTAGCCATGTGGCCACAGGCAAATGAAGTTTTCAGGTTGCTCCAGTTGTGTAATGGGCATGATGAGCCCGTGTTGAGGGTGGTGTCTGGCTGAAGTGAGAGCATGTGTCATTGCATGGTACCTGGTAACCCCTAGCATTTCTCTCAAAATTCTCTTCACTTTTAATGTCACCCATTTCTTTGTTATTTCAAACAGATGGAGAATATAATTTCTCATGTTGCTACCTCTCACCCCAGGGAGATGACGCTGTCAGTCTGGACTGATGATGCAAAGATGCTTCTGACTGCAGGCTTGGAAAGGCTGCGGTTGGTGTAGGTGAGAAGAAACATTCTCAGGTGCTTATAGAGTGTCTGATCAAAGCCTGGAGCCCAATGTAGCCTCAAAGACACTGTGTCCTCAGCATTGTGATCATGTGCCCTCTGCTCAGATGCTTCCTGTGTCAGAGTTCATTGTGGTCTCAGGTAGCATTTGGATGTCTCTCATTGTCAAGAGTTCTCCTTTAGCTTGGGCTAATATCTGCCTGCCTAGAGCTGTTGATCCTCTGGCTTTTTCCATCTTTCAGATTTTATTTGTAGGGCTTTTCCTTTCTGTCTTAATCACTTTCCTTGTTGCTGAACCAAAATACCTGACACCTACAATTTCACAAAGGAAAGATTTCTGTTGGCTCACATTTTAATTCATAGTTGGCATGGCAGAGGAGCATGGCAGAGAAGAGCTAGCCTTGGCATGGTGTACAGGAAGAAGAGAACATCAAGGGAAGATCCAGGAAGGCAGATATTCCTCTGGTTAATACTAATAGTGACTTGACTCTTCCGACCAAAACCCACCTTCTTACAACAAGTCAGCTATATCACCCTATAATCCAATCCAACTTTAAAATCCTCACCTGTAAGCCCATGAGCATTTAGGGGACATCCAGACATAAACCACAACATTCTGCATCTGACCCCCAAAAGACTCATGCACATTTTACTATGCAAAGTGTACTTAGGCCTTCTCTGAAAACCGACAACGTCTTAATAATTTATGCTCTCAAAGTCTCCTTTGAGACTTAAGGCAAATTCTTAGCTATGAATGCCTGTAAAACTCAAAAAGGAGATTATGGCCACATACAAAGGCACAAGGTAAATATTCCCACTGCAAGAGAGAGGGATGAGAGACAGGAATGAGAGAAAAACAAGACCTAACCCAGCAGGGCAAACGTTAAATGCTGTAATTCCATTTTCAGCTCCTGGGGCAAGCGGTGGTGAGCTGTAAACTCTAAAGGACTGGGCAGCCCTGCCCGTAGAGCATCCTGAAGGTTGTAACCCTCGCGGCTTCTTGTGTGGGGCCCGAGTTTGCTCATTGTCATGGCTTCTGTCAGACATTGGTGTTCCTGGCTTCTCTGACTTTCGGGGGCTCCACTGTACTCTGGGCTTCGCCCTCACAGCTTCATGCACTGCCCTCTCCGAGACACACTGCTTTGCCTCTCAGACACCTCCCTGACTCCACAGCTCTTGCATTCTTCACGTCTTTGAACCAGCACCGTGTGGATGACACCACGGTGTGCCACCCGCTCAGGTGGAGTGGCAGAGGCCTCTGAATATCTGATGGCTGGCCCTTACGAACTGAACCCAGAGAATCAATGTCCTAGGCAGCCCTCGGAACAGGGTGCCCTGCAACTCTCGGAAAGAAAATGTTGTCACTGTAATTTTGAGTGTGGGAAGGATAGATCCTTGATGGTTCCTCACGTGTCCTCAAGACATCCTTCCTGTTGTCCTTTTGCACTTCACTTCTTTTGGACGCTAATCTTTTTTAGTAACCATCCTCTCCTCTGTTCCAGGTTAGCAGACCACAACTTTGCCTGAGCTTCCTTTCTGGAGTATCTGTTTCTCACAGCACAGCTCACTGAAAACACCAAGAGTAACCATGCTGCAGACTGAATACTGGACTGCCTTGAAATTTCCTTCTCCCTATTAGTCTGCCACCCTCAATCTCAGTCTTCCACAAAGTCTCAGAACATGAGCAAAATGTAGACAAATTTTCTGTCAGGGTGTAACATAGGTGGTCTTCAACCAAATCACCGATGGAGTTCTTCTTCCCAACTGAAAGCTCCTGAGCTTGGTCTTTACCATTTGCCTTTCGATCACCATTCTGGTATTTTAAGCTCTCACCAGTACTGTACATCAGTGTGGTTTACAGCATTGTGGGGCTTCTCTAATGCCAAAATCTCTCTCAGTTGGGGATTACTAGAGGAACAGATTTAAATATAAAGGATTTATACAAAGTATTTACTAAGTAAGCTTGCAATGGCCTACTTAGGAGTGGAAGAATGCAGAATTGTTATCGGCATGCTGGATGGCCAGAGGACACCGTTGAAGGTTGAAAGCCTAAAGCTCACAGCAGAGTTTTGTGTGAGTCCACTTTGAGAAGCTAGAGTCCATGTTGGAATAGTGTGGAGTCTATACCGGAAGAACGATGGAAAGGGAGTCAAATGTTCAATGGAAATGGCAAAGACCAGAACTCTTCTCTCTTCCAACTAGGCTATAAGTCTAGTCATTAATGCCACTCAGTGCCAGGCTGAGCCTTCCCTGTTCAGCTTGTGGTGTACATGTCAATCACTCACAGATACAAGTGGAACGTTACTAATCTGCTAAACAGTTCCTTTCTCTTTTTTGTAGTACTGGGGATTGAACTGAGGCCCTTGTGCTTTCAAGTTACCAATTTCTGGTCCTTAGGCAGTTCTTGTGCATATCTGTATATCACAGGGAATGATCACACTTTCTCAACATGACAGTTAATTTATTAGAAAACTATAGTCATGTGTTGAGGAGGTCTCTTCCTTCCCCTCCCACTGGTTTTAGGCACTGCTATATTCTAGCTTAGTTTTATACCCCTGGCACATTCTACTTCGTTGGCATTTTTCTCCTGTCCTATACTGGTCCTCTGTGGTCCAGCCCATGGAGGGGCGGAGCACCTGCTTTGGAATCAGACAAGTTTGGTTTAAATCCCTAAAGGGCCCCCACTGTGAACCTCAGTTCACCTACCTGTAATATGGGCACAGTGTTAACAATCCCATATTCCTGGCGTGCAGCTCACAAGAGCAGGTGTATAGACAGCACACAGTCTACTGCCTGGCGTAGGGAAGCTGTCTGACAGTGGGAAGCTATGTGACTCTTACATGCTAAGAGATAGGTTGTAATTATGTTTTTCTTCTTCCTCTTCCTCCTCTTCATCCTCATCTTCCTTTTCCTCATCTTCTTTTTTGTCTTGATTTTTCTAGTAATAGGATTAAACCCAGAGCCTTCACACCAAGCTACATCCATGGCCTATTAAAATTGTATTTCTGAGATAGGATCTCACTAAGTTTCCAGTCTGATCTTCAACTTGCTGTCCTCCTGAATAGCTGGGATTAGAAGCAAACCTCACCCCTGGCTTAGGTTTGATTTTCTTAGAAAATCCCCTTACTGACAGTTAAGAATTTAGAGATCCTTTCCCCATGACAGGAAAATGTCATTAAATACGTGTTTCACTTATTTTATTACAATCACCATTATTTTGGAGGATAGTATATTTGGGATACTGTTCAACTGTAATTTTAAGTATATGAGTCCAAGGCTATCTAAAAACATAATTCAGATCTTCTATGGCTAACTATGCACATTGCTGGTGTCCTCTGAGAAGGCAGCTGAGTGCCCAGACAGCCAGGGGCAGAGTTCCAGAACCTCTGAAAGGTGAGTGTGGTTATGGTTGATGAATGAGATATGAAGACACCAAATCCCCCTGACGAAGTCCAGCAGCGCCACCGCTGATCAGGCTTGCTGGAAAGACTAGATGAGCTCATCCAGCAGAGCGGTGTGGGTGGGCAATTTCAGGAAAGATTCTTGGTTATCAGAAATTAGGTAGTAAAAGCCCTGGAAAGTCGTGCTGATGTCTCCAGTTGTTGTCCAGCCAAGACACACGGCTTGACAGCGATGTCAGATGACACGAATAGATACTCTGAGGTCAGAAGCCGCCAGGCAGGTCCTGGGTTATGATGGAAGGGGAGAAGGATGTGCAGTTTGGGGCCGTGTGAGTGAGGAGTGAGTAATGCTTTCCAGTAGTATGCTAACACCCATCCCATTGATGGGAATGAAGAAAATTCAACTCCCCAAATACTTAAAAAGTAGTTACAGCATATGTTATGGAAGTTGTAGCTTA
This sequence comes from Petromus typicus, assembly GCA_004026965.1. Classification (NCBI taxonomy): domain Eukaryota; kingdom Metazoa; phylum Chordata; class Mammalia; order Rodentia; family Petromuridae; genus Petromus; species Petromus typicus. Next base: position 16,387 of record PVIR01014399.1, on the reverse strand, counting down.
TGATCTTGGAAGATCTGTTTCCAAGTAAGATAGTCCCATGTTTTGTTATAACCACAGATTACTTTTCATGACCGCAGAGGAATATTTTGAATCGTCCATCTGCACGTAGATGACTGATTTCAGTCATGTAGTGCACCCTCTCATCAGTCCATTCCTTGAAACACTTGGTTGACCAGTCATTCTTTCTGCCCCTTGGCATCTCAGTTATTCACTCTGCTGTTTCATTGGTCCATTTGTCATTCAATCTTTCAGTCATTCAACAATTGACAGTTGCACATCTTTTTTTGTGCCTTGTTTCTGCTTGGCGTTAGGCAGGAGTCAAGAAATACTGGCACACATACAAGAGCTACTCGTTGGGAACACAAACGTTAAACAAGCAATTATAATGAAAGTGATGAAGGAAGAGAATTATCACAAGAAAAGTATGAACCTTATGGCCAAAGAAGTTTAGTTTGCCTTGAGTTTACACTTTTCTAACGCCAAAATCTTCCGATTCTAGTGGTTTAGCTTCTAGGACATCTAAATAAATAACTCCAAATACTCTTCCATTAGGAGAAATGAGAGCATTTGTGGTGCTTTTGCCACACAGCCAGCCGCTGAATCAAGCCCTTTACAAACATAGCTATACTTATTCCTCCTAATACTCCTCTGAGGGAGGGCCTCTACATACCCCCATTTCACAGATGAGAATCCTGGTGCTGAAAAGGGTGATCGTCTTATCTCATGCAGAACCAGGTAGCAGAGGTAGGAGAGCCCTGATAGTCCCAGGACCAGAGCTCATGATCATGACCGTGAATGATTTGTCGTCCCATGCCCAGCAACAAGAAAACCTTCACCAAACGCTCCGAGGACCGCAGGCTCCCCTGAAAGAGCCAAGATCCCTGGGGTTAGATTCACATCCTATAAGAGCAAGGACAAGAACATGGAGTCACCAGGTCTGGGGGCATCTTGGGGTGAGCTATGCTCCTACCTACCAGAAGGCAGGAGAAAGCTTTGTAGGACGCTGTCTATAACTGTAGAAAGACATTAGGCAATCTAATGGAGCGATTAATCAATCTTAGGCTTACATGTGCGTCTTGGATGTAGCTAAGATAATATAAATCAAATCAGAAAGCCTAATGTCCACATGATATCTTTATTTGGTTGTAAAGCAATCCATTACACATACTCTCTTTCCTTTTCAGTGACTAAAAACTACAGTGAGTTAGTCATTTTTACAAAAATAGGTCCTCTATTTCGAAAGAAAATAAATTGTTTTCTCAAAGGACACAGGCTTCTATTTTTTCCCCTCACTCCTTACATTCCCCTCCTACAACACAGTACTATCACTTTGAGCTAATTTGGAAACCTTGCTTAACTTAGCAGTGATTCATGTCCAAACTGAGTAGTGTCTAAGTTGGGTCAGGATGGGGACAGGGAAGGTGGCAGTGATTCAGGCTTGCTGGTGAATGGCCGGTCTCCTGTCAGGGGAGATGACCCCAAGTGATGACTCAGGGGGTCTGGATGTCTGTGAGTAACACTGAGTTGGCTCGGCAGCTTCTCTGACACGGTGCTGGGGAAGGTTCGACTGATCCATATCTCTGCAAGTTCTCTTCGGTCATTCCACAGTTCCTGGAGACTCAGTCCCAGTGTTAGAAATCCTCCCCCTGGTTTCTTCACTGAGTATCTCAGCATTCATAGAAGCTGTCTCTCCTCACCCAGACTCAAGAGCAGTCAGCCCCAGCATCCACTTCACCTCCCTGTACTTCATAAAATACACCCCATGGCCTCCTCCTGACAACTACGTAGTACTTCTCCAGGAGTATAATCTACAAACCCTGGAGCCACCACTCCTGTTACTATTGGCATCAAGGTGTTTGAAACATCATGTCAGACATGCTGGGCTGACCTCTTTATTTTTTGTATCTTCTTTTATCCTCACATAAATTCTATGTAATAGGTGCTGATTTGAATCTCACTGTTGCTTAGGATAAACCCGAGGCTCCCATAAGCAGTGTAACTCATTGGCGACCTCAGTTGGTCAAATTGTCGAAACTCACTCTGTCTGTTAACCCTGACATCATTGTGTCTTGTCTTCCCGACCTTTTTCACACCTTGTATCCACTCTGCCGTTATTTCCTTAATATCGGATGGCTGCCACTCACTCATAAGAACAAGGCTAAAAGAGAAGACCACATATTTGAGCATGTGGTCCCATGTGTTTTTACTGTCATCCATTAAAGTCACCCATAAGAAAAACCCCTTTCGTTTATATGGGCTGAGAAGGGTGAGAACACCCTGAAAGGTGCCCCTTCATAGCAGCTATTCGTGTGCATCCCCAGACCCAAGAGTCTTTGTGTAAGTAGCTTTTTCTCTTCACAAAAGTGACATTTTCTCTGTAGTATTATGGTGGTTTGTATCTAGATGTCCTCCCCAAAGACTCTGTGCTCATAGGTGGGGCTTTGGAAGGTGATTGGATTACAGAACTTATAACTGATTTGCTGTTAGGAGATGGGGTCTGGCCAGAGCTCAGAAGATCAAAATGCTGACTTTTTAAAAAATCAGAAAGGGGCCAGGGATTTAGCTCAGTGGTTCTGGCGCCTGCCTTACAAACGCAGGGGTCCAGGTTCTAACCCTGATAACCACATACAGCAATGCTGGGTGTGGTGACTCACACCCATCAGTAATTAGCACCACATACAACAATGCCAGATGTGGTGGCTCACGCCTGTAATCCCAGCACTCAGGAGGCAGAGGCAGGAAGACTGCTATGAGTTCGAGGATAGCCTGGGCTACATAGTGAGCTCAGGGCCAGCCTGAACCACAAAGCAAGGCCTTGTCTCAAAAACTAAGAAAAAAGTAAAAAGTCAGACAAAAGCCAGAGATTTAAATCAGGTGGTAGTGCACCTATCTTGGAAGCACAAGGGCCAGAGTTCAATCCCTGGTGCTGAAAAAATAAATTGGACCAAAAACAGGAATAGGAGTGAGAAATTTTAGTTTGGAACAAGAACTACAACGACCCTGCTACCCCAGGCCATGTGTATTATGCTCTGGCAGAAAATGTGTCCACATTTTGCTCAAGTCCTGGGATTTTGCAGGAGACTGAGATAAAAGGTAGTGGATTAATTAATCTGGTGGAGGAAATATTAAGGGATCCTAACATTCAGGCTGTAGGATGGATACTACTTGCTGCTTTTAGCCAGGTTTATACTGATAGCCAGGAGCAAAAAGGTCATTTAAAAAGTTTTTAGTTTTACCAGAAAGAAACTTCAGCAAGCGTGGAGCAGAGTAAAGTTTGGTTAGCAGAAAGAAGTCAAGTATTTTATAAAAGAACTGTAGAAAGAATTGAGGGCATCACAGGAATCAGTGAGAGCCCTGCCTTCACCTGATGAAGGATGGATAAGGTGAAAGATCGCCTTGAGAGGACTGGTCCAGGGCACCTTGCTCCAAAAGGACTGCCTAGGAAATTGGTTCCCCAGAATTCAGCTCACAGCACTCAGCCATACAGCCTGTGCAGCCATGATTCGAGGAGGCTTAGCTCCTGCCCAAGCTGCAGCAGACCTTCATCATCCACATAGTGCTGGTTTTATCGGCCCATAGAAGGTCAGAGTCGTCACATCATGGAAGCTCCCACTCAGATTTCAGAAGGCCGAGGGGGCCAGGAAATGTGCACTGGAGAGGGCCACATGTGAAGCTGTGAGAATGAAGCCAAAAGCGCAGCGGAGGCCCTAGGAAGTGGGAGAAGCCGGAAATGTGGGACATCAGAGCCAAGTCAGAAGGCGTGAACAACATCAGCCTAAGTGGAGACGGCTACAAACACCAAGAACACTACAGGGGCAGGGCAATCCTGATGTGTGAGTTCACGCACCAGCACAGCTTGGCCCAGGCACTGGACCTGAAGCAACATGATGTAACGTTTGCTCGGCTGGATTTCAGTCTTCCTTTGGCCCCATTTCTTTCTATCCCACTATTTTATACTTTGGGAATGGGAAATGTACTCTACGCTGTGATATGTTGGCAGTGTTTGATTTCCTTTTTGATTTCACAGGGACTCACAGCTGAGAGTTTGCTTTAAATTTCTGGGGACTTTAGACTTGGACTTCTCAGCCATGGTGAAGCTATTCAGACTTTGATATTTTTAGAGGTGGATTAAACGTACTTTACATAAAGAATTCCTTGTACATGAGTATTTTAGGGGACAAGAATGGAACATTATGATTTATCTGGATATCACCCTAAAGTCTTCTGAGCTTAAAGGTAAGGGTTTTAGAAAGTGATTGGATTATAGGGCCATTACAGCTGCCTTGGTGCTAGGAGGTGGGTCTGGTCAGGAGGGCACTGAGGATGTTATCTGGAAAGGTATGTCCCCTTCTGAGCTCCTCCTTTGATTTCCTGTGCTTCTTGTCTCCCGCGCCATGAGTAGCTCTCCTCTGCTACGCCCTTCTACCATTCTGGGTTTTTTTTGAAGACGGCTGACCTTGGTCTGAAATGTGAGCCAAAAAATCTCTCTTCTTATATTATGAAGGTCAGGTGGTTGTCCTAGCAACAAGAAAGTGACTAAGATAGGTACTATAATTTCATTTCTTCTAGTGAGAGTCCCAGTTAGTTCTTTCTAGGAATAGTCTGAGAACATCTGTAAAGTTTTGGGGCAAACTTTGTTCCTCCAGGTGAAATAACCCTGACCTCAGGCTCAGAAGGACTTGGTCTATGTGAAAGGTGGAAATTGTCTCCTTGTTTCCATTTTTTTCAGTCCTCCTGTGACTGCTGACCACTAGTGTTACCAGTGGGCAAAGGCAAGAGTAGCTCCAACCCTAGGGACTGTGGCCACCCACCCCTTGAGAGACAGACCTCAAATACCATGGACTCCAGAATTCTCTGCTGAGAAGGTCTTCCCTTCCAAAACAGTTTGGGTCTGGAGTTCATTTTTCTCGAATAACAGAACTCCAACCAGTTTACCCCAAGACCAAAGGAATGACCAAGAGCCAGCGGTTTATCAGGAGCACATGGAATCTGAACAAGATCCACTGAAGTATGATAGACAGAGGTAAGAGGGGAGGAGAGAGTAGAGAGAAACCAGGAACCAGAGAGAGCTCAAGCATGTAGAATTTGAATCTGCCCTTCTAAGTTGTTTTGAAAACGTTTGTCATACTAGGAAGATAGAGTATATTTTTATTCAGCAGTGTGTTACTTTGATTTATAACTTTTACATGTTTAGACATATACTATGTGTGTCTCCACTTGTATCTTTTTTGGCTCTGAGCCTCTTGAGAGGTAGGGATAGGCCCGTTAGCTGCCATTAGAGCAACCAGCTGTCCTGACTTATCTGAGACTAAAGGGTTTTCCAAGGATGCAAGATTTATGGTGCTCATGAAGAAGGCCTACACAAACCAGGAGGGGTTCAACCTGTCTCTCTAGATTACCCAGTGTTTATAATATAGTGGCTGCTATTGATTTGTGTATCCAGTCATAAGTTAGAATCCTTCCTTTTAGGGCAAAAGAAGAACTTCTATTTATTTTTTCACTGTAATATAATATTAGAAATGCCATTTAATGATAGTTCTGCTGTCAGCATTAGGAGATAATTCAAGGTCACATAAGCATAGACAGGCCTTCCATTTCCAGAGCAAAATAACAGCTACTAGCAGTGGCTTCTGTGAAACCACCACCAAATTCAACAAGGAGCATTCATCAGCCTCTTGAATAAGTCTCATTAAAATTGTCAGTAGAAGTGAAAATAGATTCCAACACCTTGAACTGTTTTTTTTCCCCAAGAATAAAGAGACTGGGACAGCCCCATATGGTATTATTTCTTAAAAAAAAAAAAAATTCCCATGATTTTGCTATGGTTGTGTGATGTGCTTAGTTTTCAGCAAGCCCATGGGTAACTGGGGGCTGGGGAATATCCTGGGGTATTTGGTAAGTGACGAAAAATGGAGTGGAAACACTTTTAACCAGACAACTCTCTGGGAAAAACTGAGAAGTAGAGTTTAATCTCTCTCCATGAAGTTGCTTTTACTATTGTCTCTGTCTTATTTCCTGAGCTCCTCATTTGTTAATTCATTCAGACTCTCACTCATTCATTCACTTATTCATTCATTTGTCCTTTCAGCAAGTGGAGCAAAGATAGCAATATTACAAGAAAAATGTTAGGGTTAGAACAAAGTCCTGTGGCAGGGATACACTTGATCAAAAACCTGGAATCAGACCAGAAAGTGGGCTGGCTGAGAGGGAAAATGAGACAGGGATCTGTGAACCAGGCAAGGCCCGCGTCGCATAGGACCCTACTGTTATTTAACTGTCCCTCAGAAGTCTCATGTGTACAGAGGTTCAGCTTTAGGAGATGATTGGTCCTGAGTGCACCAACCTCAGCAATGGACGGACCCACTGCTGAGTTCAGAGCTGAACTAGCTCTTGTCAGAAGCAGAGCCCGGCTGGAGGAAGCACGCCACTGGGGTCATCTCCTCAAAAGGCGCATCTTGTTTCTGGCTCTTTCTTGCCCCTCTGCCTCCGGTCTTTCATGCTGAGCATCTTTGCTCAGTTGTGCCCTCTGCCAGGATGTGTCTGCCCTGGAGCAAGGCAACCATGGACTGAGCCCTTTGAAACTATAAGTTAAAATATGCCTTCTCCCTTTAAATAGTGTATGTAGATATTTTACCCCACTCACAAAAGCTAGTCAATCCCAACTCTCTGAGTCACATAAAGATTTCAGGTCTTTATTGAGTGCAATGAAAAAGCAATATGGTAAACTAAGTAAAAGTCCCCCAAAGATACACATGTCTGAATCCCCGAAAATTATCAATGTCATATGATAAAACTTTACTTTGTAGTTGTGATTAATTTAAGAACCTTGAGATATAGGGCCTAAATGCAATTATATTACATCTCTATAGGAGGGAAGTAGAGGAAAAGTTAACTTGTATAGGAAAGCAGGCCATGTGACCATGCAGGTAGAGATTGGAGACATTTAGCCACTAGCCAGCCGATGTTGGAAGCTTCTCAAAACAAGAAGGGGCGAAGAAGACTATCTCCTCTGGAACCTCCAGAAGAGCATGTCGATTTCAGCTCACTCACTGATTTTGGACTTCCAGCCTCTAGAACAGGGAGACGCTAAATTGCTGTCTTTTTAAGTCACCATGATTATAGCCATTTGCTACAATAGCCAAAACAAAGTGATATAGGCAGTTATTAGAGTGAGGATAGGGTATGACATGGTCTGGCTTCTGCCTTTCAGTGACTACTTTGAGTACTTTGTGGAGTAGAAGCAGATAGGCCAGGGGTAGAAGCAGAGAGACCCACCAGCCAGAAGTTTTGCAGGCCTGCCAGGCCAGATGTGATGTGCATGGATGAGACAAGAAATGGGGGGTCCAGGATAATCTTTGGGCAGAGCCTATCCCAGAAAAAACAGGTTCTGAAAAGTCAGAAGTCTGAGGGTGGGTGCTTTTTTGTGCAAAAAAAGAAAAACCTTTACATACATAGTATGGTGTGAAAGTAGCGGGGAGGTTTTAGATGGTGTCCTGATCCACATGTGTCTGGCGGATTGTGGGACTAGGTAGTTTCCTAGAACACACTATTCTGCTCCTCAGCAGACCTCTTGCTCTGCATGTAAGGTGCCACCGATCCTTTTTAAGAAGCAGAGAGACAACAAATAAACCAATCAGAAGGAATTTCTATGCCACTTTTGAGTGTGGAGAGATATGAAAATGTCATTTAGAGGCTATGGTATTAACCTTCTTAGGGTACCTCAAAGGTTTCTAATATTGTTTATCAAACTTTAACACGTGTCTGATTCATCTGGAAAGTAGAAGTTACACAAATTTAAGAACTGCAGCTACAGAAATTCTGAACCAGTAAGTCAGGCCCAGTCAAGGACAGTGCTTCTGAGATTTGAGTCAATTGACTCGTTCAGCCCGGTGGCTGGAGACCGGGATTCTGTGTCTATGAAGGGCCCCTACTAAGCTCCTGGTGAGTCCCCGGACCACATGTGGAATACCAAGGCTCCTAGGGGTTATGTCCAGAGCTTCAAGCCCCTGTGTCAAGAACAAGCTTGACGCTGGTTTGACTGATGCTACATGAGTCGGAAGACAGAGGCAGCCTTGGTCACACTGCCAAGTCAGTCTCACAGACGGCCTAGCTGTGGTCTTTGTTCAGCAGAGAGCTTTCCTCTCAAACCCAGTGACGTTCCCCTGCATTCCCTGTTGCCAGCTCCCCAGTGTCCCAAACCTAACACAGGTCAGCTTCTCAGGCTGGGTCAGAAGGAAGCTGAGGCCTCCCAGACACACCTCTTCTGAGAGACCAGTCACAGACAAGACTGCTTCCTCAGCTCAGCAGTGTCTGTCTTGCTCAGGATCCTGTGAAGGCTGGCACAACACAGCTGGCCTGTTGTTTCTGACATGTGATCCTAGCCGTGGCCATGCTCTTGCCCCAGGTGAGTCACGCCCTGGCCCCCACACCCCCACAGTGGTCCAGTTCACTGACTTGCCCATGAGGCTGTATTTCCATCTCCAGTTTTTGACATCTGGAACCTGCTCACACAGAAATCCTTGATTCACAGTGTCTTCTCTCCAGGACCAAGGACTCACTGGCTAATTCAGGAGCCATTCTTGTCTTCTAGAGAAAGATTTGCCCGACGGGGACAGAGAGGGACAAGGCTGGAGAGGCGGTGCAACCTAATGGCTAAGAGGGCAGGTGCCGACCTCAAGTCCCAGCCTGGTCGTACCTCAGGTGCTGACTTCGGACTGTCTCTCGGCCTCAGCTTTGTCCCCTGTACAATGAGGAAAAGAAAACTTTTCTCCCAGTGTTGTTGAAAAGGTTCATTGGGACTGTATATCTGGAAATTTTAACTTTATACCAGGTACAGCCTGGACATTCAGATTAGCAACTAGTATCCATTGCTGTCTTCCTCTTCCTCTTCCTCTTCCTGTTGTTTTTACTTCTTGTTTTGCTCTTCTTCTCGGGATGTTGGGGAACTTCAAAGAGATACCATTCTTGGCATTTTCTCTAAGTGAAATTCCACGAGGGTAGGAAGTGCTGCTGTAGGCCAGAGACTGTTTTTTGAAAACTGAACAGTAGGGGATTTGGACTGTCCTCTTAACTGCATTATCAGAAGCACTTTAAAAGGAAATGAATGGAAATGCTTATTATTCCAGCTACTAGTCCATACTTGGACCAAATAGGAATATCTCTAGGTCCAAACATTTCCGTGTGAAGCTTTGTTTACCTTGGAAACCAACATCAACCTAATTCAGCTTCAGTGTCAACAACAAGGTGAGGCTGGGAGTGTAGGACTACGGAAGCTTTTATAAATCTGGCATCCAGGAACACAGCTAACGCCTTCTTCTCTACACTGGGAGAGGTTGTTTTGAGTAGGAGCTCAGGGGACACTGCAGAGTTGATCCATTCAATTAAGTAATCGGGGATGGGTGCGTGAGATTCCAGTTACTACTGAATTACAGGGGGCTCTTTGATTCGAGTTAGATAAAACCCAAGGAGGAATATTTGCCAAACTCTAGCCACTTTTATTCCCAGGTAGGTGAGGCATCATTTGGCTGTGCATCTTCATCTAAGATGAAGAAATGCAGGCTGCAGCTGGAGCCATTCATCCACTGTGCAGATATTCTTTAAGCACCATGTGGAGATCAGCTGCTGTCCTAGATAGTGGTGATGGAGCTTTGGATCAAACACAAAAATTCCTTTCATAGATCCAATTTCCCATTAGAGTGCATCTTTAAATCTTATAAAATATCGATTTGTCTCAGACTGAGTTCAGAAACATACAGGTTTCCAGGTCTGGAGAATGGTGGTAGAAAGGAGCTTGACCTGTCTCACTGCTGGTGCACTCCCGCTTCCGGGGCCCTGTGCTCCTCTGGGAGTGTCGCAGAAGTTGTGATGTGCCCACATTTGCACTGTGCAGACTTTCTCCTCCATGTAAGAGTTTATCCTCTCTGCCCCCTGCCCAGATTCAAGCCCCAGGTCAAAACCTCGATCATCTGGGGAACGTTCCCTGGCCTCCAGTCTAAAAGGCATGGATTTCCTGTTTTTTCAAGATGAGGGATTTGTTGCCTCTCTGGCAGTCTGTTATGTCCTAGAACTTTGACTGTAGGACTCTTTTTGCCTTACCTGTTACCTGGTTTTACTAATAAGAACAGCTACACACTTGATCTTAGCCAAAAAGCTGAAAAGAGACAGTGTTCTTGGATTTTAAATCACGACCGAGATGCAATGCTAGTGGACCTGGACAGGAACACCCTGTTCTCCGTGTTCCTTCTTTCCTTGAAGCTACCTCTCCGGTCCCTGAACCCCAGCTTTTGAGGCTCATCTGGGCTTGGTGGCTATCCATTTCCCTGAAAGGGAAAGACTTCAGTGATATTTCTTTTCCCTCATCTATAAAGATACCGGCCTAAGCTAGGTCTCCTTAATCCCCTCCACACTCTATTTACCTTCTTATCTGAAAATATTCCTGGCTTTGCCAATTTGCCAAAGGAAACAGAGACATGTTTTCAAGGCTGGTGACTAGCTTTCTGAGCCCTCCAGTATTTACGAGGTTTAAATGGCTCCTCTGTTCCGTGTGTCACAGGGGAGGAGAAAAGCAAACTCTTCCCTACAGCCTGGTGGAAGGGTCCGCGGGGCTCCCCGCAGGCTGCTGAGAGGCAGAGTGCAAAGCAGGCGAAATCCCTCAGAGGCACAGGGCCCAGACCAGAGGCGGAAAGGAAACACAAGCACCAGTATTCAGCACAGTGTCTTCCCGGGCTCATGGTCGCAAGGAGTGTGACTGAGGGGACAACTGGATCGTGTTCTCTGAGTGACGAGAACCTTGCCATTTTCTCAAGCAGGGGCCCACAGAGTGGAGGGATTGTATTTATCCAGAAGACCAACGGAGCCACAAGTAGTGGGGGTAGTCAGAGTGAGAGTTTCGTTTTCTTCAAAATGCTTCAAGATGATGGAGGATAGATGCTGTAAAATGGAAACCATTCACAGGGAAGTGGGGGGTAGAGTAAATAATGAGGGGAAAGAACAAACTGTGATGGTAATTGTAAGAAGGGAAATAAAGCTTATGCGTATAGGGGCTGGGGGTTGCAGCGTGGGTAGGGGAATGGGAAAATTGAGAATCAAATCCTGTTATATACTGGTACACTACTTGCACACTTGAAGTGGGACAGGCAGGAAAAGCACACTTTCCCTCACGCCCTGCTTTCTGTGTCAGGTTGGACACTGGAGCAGAGAAGGACGCGAACAACGGAAAGCACTCACGGAGCGCCGATGGTGGACCACGCTTTGGAGGGCTTTGCAAGCACGAACTCACACGTGTTCCTGAGAAGTGGCAGGATGGGTTGCGGTGACGATAAGGACCATTTAAGAAGGAACTTCTGAGTACAGAGTCTAGCCAGTGCCCTGCAAGTCACAAGCCAGTAACTCACTGGGTCAAGGTTAGAGTCAGTGCATCTGCCCCTCCCCTGCTGTTACCATGGAGACCTCGACCTGAGGCGGACATGAGCCTCGATGTGGTCTGATGGAGAAGCGTCCAGTGAAGACAAACACAAAGTGTTGGTGTTTACCTCTGGGAGAGAGACTGAGTGGAAAAGGAAGGAAAGTTCATATTATATTTTCTCTCATTCTCTCCCACACTGCTAGAACCTTTTTGCTTTTGAATATTTCTGGCTTTGAGAATAAAAATGCCATCTATTGGCGGATACGAAACAAAGATGTATGACAGAGGCTGTCTTAGTCTGTGTTGGTTTCTGTAATTCGGAGGCAACCGAGGTTTGCTGCCCACAGATCGGAAGGTGGGGCTGTCCGGGAGCATGGCGCTGGCATCCGGGAGGCTCTTCCTCTATGTTGCCACACGGTGGTGGTGGTCACACAAAGAGACAGAGCAAGCCGCTGGTTGGGGGGGTCTCCCTTCTAATGCTGCTAATGCCATTGATGGACCCGACCCTTATGGCCTTATCTAGCCCTAATTACCTCTCAAGGACACCATCTCCAGATAACACTAACAGGTGACTTTGGGGAGTAAGTTTCTAGCACATGAACTTTTAACATATGTCTTCAAACCTCAGCAGAGTGATCAAAGCTTTGAGGGCTGTGGGATTCTGGAGAAGGAGACCCTTGTCTCTGAGAAGAGTAGGAGAGAGTGGGTATTGCAAGATGGCTAGGAGTTCACTGGACAGAGGTGAGCAGGAAGACTGTTCCACGAGGAATGCCCACTTGGGTAGGAGCAAGTGTAATTCTTCTCAGAGTAAGAAAACTACTGGCCTAGGGGGTGGGACATGGAAGAGAGTTCGTATTAGGTTTCCAGGGCACAGAGCGTGGCTTGCTGGGCCTCTGCTGGTGTGTGCTCGCTAATGTCTGTTAGGAGTTGTGAGCGGCTCTGACAGAGAAACAAACTCTGTGTTGCCCGTAGTACAACTCCGGACCCCTGGAGGAGGCTGAGGCTACTGCTGCCCACCTTGCACGTCCGGCTCTCGCAGCGGGCAGTCAGGTGCCACCACCCTCTGGAAAATTCTCCCAAGCAGGGTCCTCTGAGTGCGTCCAGGTCGCCCTCCCCCACCTGCAGCTGCACCCTGCGTTAGTTCCGGCAGATGCACTGGGGGGACCCTGAACTGCCGGCTACCCTGGCTTGTCCAGTCTGGGCTGCAGGAGAGCCGTGGGCAGAGTGAGGTGTGGCCTGTCCAGGAAAGGTGCCCGGATGCAGCAGGTAGGAGAGCAGCGGCGGCTAGGCTGGCAAAGCCATCACTAACAAGGGAGAAATGGCAGTTGTCACGTCCAGCCCCAGATTTACTGGTTACATGAGCTCAGGTCAGAAGCACCCGGTTCCCTAGTGTGGAAACTCCTCTGTGTATCTCGGTTGAAGAGGAAACTGTTAACTCAAGGAAACTGTGATAGAAGATGCCTGCTACCGTTTCTTCCATTTTATATCTCTGACCTCCCTTTTCAGAGATTTTCAAGCTGAGGAAACGTGATTCTTTGGAAAACATTTTAAATATCGTTTTGCATCCAGGAAGTGATTTCCTTTCATTGACACTCATTCAAGTGCCCTTCTGTCCTTATTTTCCTTCTCCAACTCTCTGCAGGGGCGTGGTCACCATTCCCACAGCGTGCTCCATCTTTCTAGGCCACTGTGGGTGCTGACAGTAGCCAAGCCACGCGTCTCTCAGAGCTGCAGAGGCCAGTGTGGCCTAGAGAAGACCTTGCTCTTTAACTTACAGCCGTGCTTTGACGAACACGAATGGGCCACATTGTGTACACACGGATGGCAGAAGTGGGCACGAGACCGGAAGGAGTCAGGCTCTGGAGTGAGACTGGCGCTCAAGGCCAGACACTATTATTTATTACAATCCGTGCTCTATCAGACAAGTTTTTTAGCCTTCATGGGCTTTATTTTGTTGTTCATCTCAGAGAGGATGGCAGCATTAGTCCTGAGAAGAGCAAAGGAAACATGTCACTCAGCCCTGGGAGGGACCAGACCTGCCCCTTGACCTCAAGCAGCCAGTAGCAAAACAACCAGTGATAAAAGGGACCAGCCACTGTGATGCATGACTTCAGTCTTAACTCTAACCTCACCCCGGTGCCCCCAGAGAATTCAACTCTTCTTTCTCTCTCAAAGGTGCCCATGTCCCTTTGTCCCTGTGCCTACAAGACGCCAGAATCCAAGTGCAGCTGGCCCTGGCCGCTGAGCCATGAGCTCCCTAAGAAAAACTGCATGTTTAGGATGCGTATGACCAGGGAGTATGGGGATGATTTCTCGGGAAGGGTTGGGTCCCTAACTGTATTCCCTGATGCTTATGTTTTTGCATCAGCATTATATTGTTCTACTGTAAATTGGTGCCTAGGAACAGCCGCCACAAGACAAGTTGTAATCGCTTATGAAAATGAGAATGGTTCCCATCGGATCATCGTCAAAGGCTTCATTAAACACATCTGGGAATGTGGCCACTGGAGTCTTCAAACCCCACTCGCTCTAGGGATGCGGCCAGGACCAGCAGCCTCCAGAGCCACGGCTTGATGCCAGCAGAGCCCAGCTCAGCTAACCAGGCCGGCGTGGGAGGGGGCTGAGGTTGTGGGTGCCCTGACCATGCCCCTGTCCTGCTACCTGAGCCGAGATCGTGGGCAGAGGATGTTCAGAGCTGGTTCCCAGAGAGAGGCAGAGCGGGAAGGAGGCCGTGACCTGGGGGCCCTCCGAGGGCTCCTTCATCCTCCTTTCCAGTTGGGGCCTGTGTTACGCACAGCGAATGTTTTTTTCTTCCTTTTCCCACCAGCCCTGGGTTCTCAGCCTGCTGTGTTCTCAGCAGATGCCACCACGCACCCCACCCTGGGACCTCATCCCCCGCTGTGACTGCTGCAGAGTGGACCAGGTCTCCTGACCTCTTCCCTGCTACCCAAGAAGGCTTCGGCCTCGTTGACGCTAGCTGCCCGGGAACCACCTGACCGCGCCAGCCATGATCAGCCACCCTGGGCAGGCTCGGCAATGGTAGATGGAAGTAGCCCGCTCTTTCTTTCCCAATCACAGGGCTCTATAAATCCCAGTGGCTTCCAATTTGGCCTCTGTACAGATACATTTAGTCAAGGGTCTTCTTATCTGTAATGGAATAAAGGATTCTTAATCTCTGCATTCATTTTTCTACTACTTGGAATGATGAACCATAAAGTATGTGACTTCAAACAACTCAAATGTCTGTTTCCTCAAAATTTCTGTGGATCTGGGTCCAGTCACAGATTAATGAGGTCCTCTGATCAGCCAGGGACAGATGCTCTTCATTTATGATGAGGTCATGCACAGAAAAGATGCAAAGATAAGATGAAAGTGCTGTGACTACACCTGAGCTTCTGGGTGCCCAGCTCAGCGGGAGAATGTTGTAGTGTTGGCCAGTCCCCCGTGGTGTAACTGTGTCGCTGGTGGGAGGTAAGGGTAGGAGAATGAGCACGGGAGAGAGACACTCTGTTCTCCAAGGGCCACTGAGTTCCCACGCAAAGAGCGGGGCAGATTTTGAGGCTTAAAGCAAATACAATGGACCCTCAAGTCATGACCAGCCTGACATATGAACAACTTGGGTTATGGCTGAAATTTTAGTTTTAACTTATGACCAAAGTCTTGAATTACATCCCAAATGCTGACTGCTAATGCTTCTAGATGGTCTCAAATACAGATGTAACCCTTAAGGAGTTCTGGAAGGAACCTTCCAGTATTGTTTCCTGAGTGAGGTTAACTGAGAAATCTTGAGCCAGTGTCTGTCCAAGGTCACTAAGATCTGCCTCTAAATGGAGTGCAGTCTTCAAAGTCTTCAGAAGAGACTTTGAAGGCTGTGCAAAGGAGCCTGAGCCTTCACTGGCCAACAAGTTACAGCCAGCCCTCACAGATGAACTGAGTTTGTAAGTCAAGGGTCCACCATACTTGTCTATGCAGAGGCACACTCTAGAATTGTGGCCAAGAACACAGCCTGGAATGGAATATCTAAGCCTGAATCTCCAGCTTGACCCTGAGCACGTTCCTTAGCTCCCTGTGCCTCAGTGACTTCATCTGCAGGTAGAACAGCCATAAAAATAACCACCTAAGTTGTTGCTAGGGTTAAATGAGTTAACATTTTTAAAGCACTGTCATAAAAGTAAATACTGTAAAAGTCTTCAGCAATTTAGGGAGAACCAAGGCCAGATACCTTGGTGAGCTTTAAGAGCTTTATAATATATAAGAAACTCATTCATACTACAAGTTGCTGTTTGATCCTTCATACGCTCGCACAACATGGGAAAACCTTATGGGGTCTGCAGCCTCATGGGCCCTATTTAAGCCCCAATTCCATCATTTCCTGGCTCTGTGACCTTGGTTAAGCCACCCTTCAGCAGCAACATTTTCTTCATGAGTAAAATAGAAAGCATTATTAGAGTGATGTGCTGCTAAATAATTAATAATTGGATCTCTGGAAATAAAAAGGTCTTGCTGGTAGTGCTCACTGGTCCCCATGGTGTAACACATTGACGACAGCTGATGCCACGCTGTCTGAGACGTCACCCAGTGCAGAGCTGGGAAGACGTGCCACAGTCTGCCTTTGGACCAGTGCCAGTCAGTCCAGAAAATTCATGGGGACAGAACTAGCTGTAGTTTACTGAGCACCTCATATTCGTATATCACTCAGCCCATTTAAAAGACAGGATATCTTACTAAGTCTTGGGAGCAACCACATGATGATGATGTTACTATCCTCATAACGACAGTGGTTGCAACTGATGCACAAGATTTGCTATCAGTCACACTGCTAGCACGAGTACAAATTATTTGTTTAGTCCTTGGCTCCAGGAGGTGTGCAGGCAGGTTACGCAGGCCTTCCGATACTGCTGCTTCTGCAACAGAAAGAGAGAGAGACAGGGTTCTTAGTCTGGTCATTTCTGTAAGGTTTCACCAGTTTTCAATAAGTTCTCC
>PVIR01014398.1:18428-40132 GCA_004026965.1 Petromus typicus | reverse complement strand
GTTCGTGATCAGCGTCACAGCTGGGATTGCAGAGGGGAACATTTTCTCTCTTGGCCTTTTATGTTAAGTGTTTGGGGCGTCTACAAATTAAACTGATAAAACACATTAACTAACAGGAGGAAAGGCGTTTTCTTGTTAAATTGTGTTAATACTTTTTACGTGCTTCACGAAAAACAAAGTCAAAACTGGGTGTGGTGGCTCAGGTCCATAATCTGGGAGGCACACAGGAGGCAGAGGCAGGAGCATTGCCATGAGTTCCAGGCTCGCCTGGGCTACATAGTGAGTTCAGGGCCAGTCAGAACTACAAAGCGAGACCCTGTCTCAAAAAACTTTTTTAAAAATTAAAATTCAAAGAAGTTGTTAGACTCAGTTGTTATACATCATTTTAACAAATGATAATAAATTATGGGAATGAAAGCAGATAAAAGAAAAGAAAAGGGCTTGAAGACTCTCGGAATAATAAATTTGTGGGAAAGTGCATAGGAAATAGGTAGGGGAAACTAATGAAAGACAGAGGGGGCATCTTCCTCCAAGGAAAATTTATGCCCTCCAACTAGATGGAAAGGGATAAAGCAGAACATTTTCTTACACCTGTTGTTTCTTCATTGCCTGTGGCTCAAAATGATCCCTCTGCCAAGGTGTATTGAGAGGGGTCATGTTCTGACTTCTTCAGGCCTGTCAGCCCATCTAGCCGGGGAGAAACTGGACAAGGCTGGTGCAGTTTCTTCAAATTCTTCTTCTAGTTTCCTGCAGTTTCTTTGAATTTCATCCACAACCCATGTGCAGAACACCAGGCCGGGGCTCTGATCAGGCCTGCAGTTCTCTCACACCTGAACTGCTGCGTACCGACTTATGAACCTGCAGGAAACTAAAGGAGCAGAGCTGGCATGACCACCAGGTAAAACAGCTCTGTAAGAGGAGAGACACTTGGTGAAAACCAAAGTTCATAGTTCAAAGGGCTAAAATGAAATGATAATTTGTAATAGGTTTGTGATCTAGATGGGTAAACTTTCATATGAACCTAATGCTGAGAACATTAAACCAGGACCCACATACAAGGAGACCATGATTTCCACTAGAGAGCAGTACAGCCACTGGAGTCTAGGACTTGGCTCAGGAGGGCAGAAGGGAATCTGTTTTTAAATATGTGATGAGAACTTCTTAGAGTGAAAACAAAAATCCATTTTTACTGTAACAGGTTTTTCTATATGACATGAAAACTGTCAAGCAGGTTTTTGGGGTGTTTTTCTTTTTTAATCTTAAATGATCTATTTTTTTAAAAAAGCACACAACAAAACAGACTTGCTCTCATTTGGTTGCTATGTTGCTCTGTTGCTATGTGGCGTAGTAGAAGCTACAAACAAAATCACGGAGATCTTATTTCCTATATCTCAGCCGTTGGAAAAGCTTCCTCCCCATGCCCAGTTGTGCCTGGAGCTACGAAGTTTGTGGGACAGTTAAATTGGGAAAGGTAAGAACAGCGATCATTAGCTTTTTTTTTTTTTAAACTGTGAATACTGGGCTGGTTGCTTCACACGGATTATCTGTGTCATCCTCACAGCAGCTCTGTGAGTTAGGCACTATTATTATCATCTCCATGTACCAGCTGAGGAAACTAAGGCTTGCAAAGCTTGTACATGGGACGCAGCTCTCCTGGCAGAGCTGAGATTCAAGCTGAACAGGCACAATCCAGACCAAGGTATCACTAAGCAGTTAGTAGCACAGGCAAAGGTACAGCACAGTTCTTTTTGCTACCAACTAAAAAGTGATTTTAACATTGCCAAAGATAGATATGAGCAGGAATAGGTAGAAGAAAACTTTAGAGGTCAAGGAGAAAGAGATGTCCCGTATTTGCAAAAGGACAGTTTCATGCCTAGAACCAAGAACATTCCAGCCAAGAACATTCCCCATCGGCACCAGTGGTGCACAATGCCAGAGCAGCCCAGACCTAGAAGGACTTTCTCCGTGCTCCTCAGAAGCCAAACAGCTCTGAAATCCATGGACTGTTGGCCTTCCAAGGACATGGCCACAGAAGACAGCTTCCAACTTCCAGGTACAGAATAGGATAGAGAAGTTCAAGTAAATCCCAGAGCCCCAAGTTCACCCCCAAGATTATAAACATAATTATAATTGCTTCCACTTGAACAGTGGAATGCTAGAACTACACTAGCATTTGGGAACTCTGTCCACCCATGCCCTGGGAGTTTCACAGGCTGGTCCCTTGCACGCGGCCTCATCATCAAAAGCCAGTGGAGGCCCCTGAGAGAGGTGAATGTCTTACTTTTCTAACCACCTACCCCCATCTTTGAGCAGACAGCTGATTCTGCTTTCCAAATGCATCTTTGGATGGGTAATTATGGCAGACAGCTTACCTCTCGCTTCTAAAACTCCACAGAAATGGGAATTAAAATATCATGAACATAGGAACCTATGAAGGATTCAGATGCAAGAAGAGATGAATATGGCTGGGAGTTCATGCATTTGAAAGATGGAGGGGAGTAGGAACTGGCGTGGCAGAGATGGGGAGCATCTGCTCCCTAGACCCCTGCAGGCAGGGGCACCGACCAGCAGAGGGGTTGGCCTCCCATGGCTCTAGGTTCCAAGACTCAGACACCAGGTGGGGATGAGACATGGAACCAAAAGCAAGGAGCAAGTGGATTGCTCAAGGTGGCTGGACCTTCTCTCTCCTCTACTTTCGAAAGTGAGCAACATCCCCAGCCCAAGGGCTTACCCAACACTCTGCACTCACCCAGAATGCCCCTTCCGTCCCTATTGCCACAGAGATCTGAAATGTCCCTTCAAATAACTAAGTGGCTCCAAACAAGAGACCTCTAAATTCTGGTCTCTTGGAGTCCTACCTCATAGGAAGGCAAAATAAGAGGATTTCAGACAAAGACTCAGATTTTACCTCAGAGGTAAAGGTAACCCACTGAGGCCGGGGAGTTAGCTCAGTGGTTCCGGCGCCTGTCTCGCAAGCACAAGGACCCGGGTTCGATTCCCCGGTAACCACATAACAATACTGGGTGTGGAGACTCACCCCAGCAGCAACCAATACCACATACCACAGTGCCAGGCGTGGTGGCTCACGCCTGTAACCCCAGCACTCGGGAGGCAGAGGCAGGAGGATTGTGATGTGAGTTTGAGGCTGAGCTGAGGACCAGCCTGAACCACAAAGCGAGACCCTGTCTCAAAAAACCTAAAAAAAAAAAAAAAAAGGTAACCCACTGAAATAGTTACTGCAGGATGTACACCAACAAAATGAGACAGTAAACTGATAATGATGATGAGAAACTTGGGCTTATGGGATACCACACACTTGGGCTTATGGGATACTTAGGAGAACAATGACAGTAGATGGAGAGTCCAGGACAGAGCAGGGGGAGAGTAGGTTTCAGGAAGGAGTCTCCCAAGGAGTCAAAGAAAGTATTATAACTGAGGACATGTCAAAGCATTTGCGGCTATTTTTAAAACTTCCAACAGGTTTAGGGGAGAAGACAAGCATCCAGATGGGGGACATGGTGAGTTGAGCCCTGTTTGCATAGTCCTAATAGAGTAAACACGCACTATGAACTGAACTGAAGCTGTGATAGGACCACACATTGGAAGGACTGAGCGGAAGGAAGTGGTGGAGTCACTGTATGGACAGCCACGTGTCCATCCCCTGTGGCAGGAAAGCCATGGGCATAGTAAGCCAAGGAACAATCAAGAAAGATGAATAAAGTATGATTAAGTGGAAGTATGAGATAAATACAAAGGGAAATACTATACAGAAGTAAGGAAGAGTCCCTCTAGGAGGAAGATGGGAGAAAGATAATGAAAAGGCAAAGGAGCTAGTATTTTTTTAAATATACTTCTAATACTGTTTGACTCTGTGTGTCCCACTGAGCTACAACCCGAGTGCTCAGACTGCAGGAGGACACGGTGCCCCTTCACATCAACCCGTGGAGCCCCGTGCAGCTCTTCCAGCCTCCTACGCATCTTGCTAACTCTTTCCCCAGTCCTTGGGAAACAGCGGGGCAGGGCTAATGCCCACTGCAAAGAAAACTATGATTTGGTGAGTTCATAGTTTCATTAAAATATAAAAAGGAGACTACAAGCCAGGCCTCCTGGCTTACGGTTTTATGATCTCTCCGCAATAAAAATGGTGGCTGCCATCCCTGAAGATGATAGTGTTGGGGTGGGATGGAGCTGAGGCAGGGAAGGGCTGGGTTCCTGGAAGAGAAGCCTATCCTTCTAAATTAAGTTCATTATTTTTCTTGAATAAAAACACACCTGTCATGAACTCCACTGCACCAAAAAGATACCTGATACAGTAACTCTGATGACCCCTGGCTGAAAATACTCCATTTTCCCTTAGTCACCCTCCTCAGGTTGGTGTAAGCTCTCTGGATAAAGTAACAGAAAGACACAAGCAGATGTCCAACACGATGACCTCCCCAGCTAGGAAGAAAGATGCAGCCAGGGGCCACGAGCAAGGTCTGGATAGAACCCCAGGTTCTCCTGGACACCAGGCTAGAGCCTAGAGAATCAGAGGCTGTTAAGGGAGGCTGGGGATAAGGGGGAAAACACTGGTGTGGGAGCAGGATGAGCCCCCTGCACTCTCAAGCTCAAAGTTATGTCAAAGCCTGTTTAAAGTGATTTCGGGAGCTGGCAAGTGCAGTCCCCACATCTGCCAATGTACAATAACATACATAGTCACCATGATGTCGGGGCAATTTCATGGTGGACAAGACAACCCTGCGGCAGCCAGGTACTCAAGATCTTCCAGGTGCATCCCCGGATCAAATGCTGTCCGAGGCCCTGATGGCAGCGGCAAGGGACCCAAGTGATGTCCTTTTCCCCACCCAGGAGTCCAGGATAGATGCCACAAACCTCCACATCCATCTGCTGCTCTGTGGCTAGTCCCGACCACTTTGCTAGGCCACACAGCACAACCTATTTACTATGTGAGGTGTGCTGTTCATCGGAAGGGAACGTCACCAATAGGACACGGCCCGGCTCCCACAGCAAGCGGAGGGGAAGCAGTACGTTGCCTCCTCGGCGGCCTTGATTTCTGACGAACCCCAGCAGCTTCCCACGGGGCTGCTGGCCTGGCTTCTCACTGCCGCAGCATCCTAGCTCGAGTGTGGTCCCCTTGCTTCCTTCCTTTCTTTTTCTGTTTTCCAATTTCATCACCATGACCAAAGGAAGAAGGCTGGTGATTTCCCCTATGATACTCTCTAGTATTTGTTATCCATGAAGTGACACTTTGGTTATTGTTGTTGAAGGGAGGAAGGGGGAAGAAGAAAGCCAAGGGGGACAAGTCAGAAAGAGGGGATATAACTGTATCTTTTTATATCATTTTGAATTTTATACTAAGTAAGATATTTGCATATTCAAAAGTAAACTAAAATGATGGAATTAAACCTCCACTGAATACAAGTAAAAACAAGTGACCATAACTACAAATCAAGTTCATATCACAACTTCTAAGAAAAAAATTCAACTTTTTGTTTTTGCTTGTTTGGCTTTTTTGAGACTGGGTTTTGCTGTGTAGTTCAGGCTGGCCTCGAATTCATTATGTAGCCCAGGCTGGCCTCAAACTCAAAGTGATCTTCCTGTCTCAGCTTTCCAAGTGCAGGAAACATAGGCATGCACTGCCAGGCTTGGCTCTTTTATTTGTTTTTTGAGACATAGTCTTCAGTTGAAGGTTGGTTTTGAACTGAACTCATCAAATAGCCCAGGCTGGCCTCACGGTAATCCTTCTGCTTCAACCTCTCAAGTGCTGGGACTACAGGCATGCACCACCACCCCCAACCATAGGTAATTTTTGAATCACTACCCTGTGTACCCTCAGAGAAGATATTCTAAGGGACTGGGCATGGTGGAAGACCCCTAAAATCCTAGAACTTTGGAGGCTGAGGCAGGAGGACAGCAAGTTCAAATTCTCCATCCTGGGCTACATATTAATTCAAAGTTAGTTTCGACTACATAGTCAAACCCTGTCTTAAGAGGAGGAGAAAGAGTTGTAGTTGTTGCTATTTTTGTTGTTCGAGAGATGGAAGAAGGTGAAAAGAAATCCCAACCCTTAATGGGCTTGCTCTTCACAATGTTATCAGTTTAAACACTGTGAAACTATTGCCTGTGTATAACAGTATGGAAGAAATTCATACTGAGCTTGCAGTGCTGAATTTAAACGGGAGGGGTCCGGATCCTTACAGTGCCCTCCATATAAAGTCTCTTAGCTCTGTTCACTGAACGACATGATGCCCAGTGGTAACGAGCGCATCTCGTTCTCGGATCTTGATTGACACATGCGATTCCCCACCATCAGGGACTGTGGTGGTTTGAGGAAATGGCAGATTCCAAAGAACACTAAAGGTCAGTCTGGATCATCCAGTGCCAGAAATCAAGGAACTGCCCCAAAACTGGGAGGCCGTGGAGAGCACAGGAGCTATCTTCTCTCACAGGATAAACTGCACAGTTTGAGCATCAAAAAGTTGACAGTCAAAGATTTCACACATCAGCTTTTATAAGAGTTCCTGAGTCCAAAGTGATTCCCAGAAACCAAAATATAGGGAGGGAAAGAGAGAGCTTTACAGAAGAAGACAAGCTAGAAATACAAAAGAAATGATAGGATTTTTAAATCATTTTCATTCCATGATATACAGATTTAGGTAAAAAGTTAAACGATAAGCCTAAAGATACCAAGTGAAAGGTTGTTGGTTGTGTTGGTTTTCAATCGCTCTGACAAAACGCCCAAGAAAGTCAACTCATTGAAAGAAGGATTTATTCTGGCCAGGTTTCAGAGGCTTCTGGCACCATGGCAGAAGGTTGGGGTGCAGCAAGGATGTGTACCTCATGTTACCAAGGAAAGAGAGAAAGGGAAGATCTAGAGATGAAGAAACTGGGGGACAGATATCATCTACACACTCACACCCTCCTGATCCCCTCCCTTCAACTAGGTCCCAACTCTATTTTCTTCACCCCCCAATAAGGCTATCAAATGTGTATTTTGTCAGTGAACTGATTTGCTTCCTGAAGTCAGAGCCCCCATGATCCAATCAGCTGCCAAAACCCACTAGCAACCAAGCCTTCAACGCCAGGAGCCTCTGGGGTACCGTACATGGGGGACAAGACATGACTTGGTCTCAAGAGTTTCACCCACAGAGTTTTCGTCACAGCGGGAGCAGATGCAGTGAGTGTCCGGCAGACACCTTCTGAGTACATGCCTGCTGGGCTCCTCCTGTGACGTTACATAAATACCCATCAGCACAGTAGCATCTCTGTCCAATGGGGCTCACCAGGACTCAATCAGGATGAAATGGACATGTTGTTATTGGATGTACTGTTCGCCACAACTGGTTCTGGTCAGCAGATGATAATCAATGACCAAGCAGTGTGAGAAATTAGTAATTGATCTTACTGATCTACCTAAACATTCTTTTCTAAAAAACAAAAAATAACATATCTAGAACTGAAAAGAATATAGGCTTTAGGACCATCTGCAAGGCAACTGGCTGGGCTCATCAAAAGAGTGGCAAAGAGCAAACGAAAGGAGGGGACCATTCTAGATTTTTAAGAACTAAAAGGAGAAGTAAAAATGTGACTTATATATTCATATTCCCCAGAAGAATATAATTATTATATATTACATACACATACTACAAAAATGTAAATTAAAAAAAAAACCCGAAAGACCTATCATAACTAAATACACTGTGAACTTTGACTGGGCACGTGGGAACAATTAGGGGCATTTTAGACCATGCATAATACATTGCTCATGGAAGATGCTCCATTTCTTGGAAGATCTTCGCCGAAGCATGTAGGGGGTGATTTCCAAATGGCTCACAAACAAAGAAATAACTTTATTATGAAGAAAGAATACCAATCACAGGGACGCAGATGTTTATGGAACTACTGTTGCAACATTTTCATAAATTGAGAATGTCTTCATTGCAAATTGAGAATGTGTTTCAAACCAAAACCTTGGGGGAAAAACTAATACCTTTGATGCTTTAAGACACTTAACAGAAAGGAAATCTAGAGCTCCCATTGAGGAGGGTATTGCACATGCCCACTTCCTGATGCACGACGTAAAGCAAGTGAACTGCTCTGGGGCGGAGCGCCAAGTACCCACGTGATGGGATGGGGTGGGAGGGCTTCCAAGTGTCCGGCATGGGCAACCAGGTGGTCGGGATGCTGCCATTTGCTGAGGTAGAAAACCCCAGAGGAGGATACAGGGCTGGGGGGTTTTTTGGGTGGGGGGAGACAAAATTCTCAATTTTAGACATCCACAGACTCATCCAAAGCCCATACGTATAAACCTCTGCTGCAAAAGAAGGTGCAGAATGTTTAGGAGGAAGCTCAGAGGACTGAGGGAAAGGGAAGGAAGGGTCTATGATGATGGAGAAGAAACAGCCACAGAGGCAGATAAGCCTGGGAGCTGTGGTTAGACACCAGGGAGAGCAACCAACTATGCCACCTGCTCCTGAGACATCAAACAAGGCAGGGACCCTTGCTACTCTGAGTTATTAAAATGTGGTTTGGAAAAAACAAAAAAGTACAGTCCCTGCCTACATGCCAGTAAAACCTGGATCAGCTTAAGGGATGAGGGTGGAGATTTGAGATCTGCCATCACACTGGAGTCTCTCTGAGGCCACCACCACCGGCCTACTGGTCAACCCTCCTCCTTGTACCTTCTCCTACCTGCAACCTGGAAACTGCAGTCTGTAACTTTATTGGTTCCAGTTTCCCCAGGTGCTTTTTCTTACTTGGAGCTTGCTAGGCAGGAAGCAGGAGTTAGAGAATTTGTTTTCCAGTACCTGAAATCCAGGATCTCAAGCATGCCAGGCAAGCACTCTACCACGAAGCTACACTGTCAGTACCTCAGGAATTCTTAATATGCTCTTGCAAAAGACAATGATAAAGATCAAAGGCTATAAAAGAAATCCAAACCAAATTTTAAAAGCTGGAGAGATGAGATAGCTCAAAAATGTCATACTAGGCAGGTATAATAGCACACACTTGAAATACCAGCTACTTGGGAGGCTGAGGCAGGATTGCAAACTCTAGGCGAGCATGGAAAACTGAATACAGTATGTCTTACCAAAAAAAATCCTTTTACAGGGAGCCAAGGATTTAGCTCAGTGGTTCCAGTGCCTACCTTTCAAGCACAAGGTCCTGAGTTCGATTCCTAGTAACCTACACCAATGCCAGGTGTGGTGACTCACCCCCACTAACAATCAGTACCATACATCACCACACCATGCTGGGCCTGGTGACTCACACCTATAATCCCAGCATTCAGGAGGCAGAGGCAGGAGGTTTGCTGTGCATTCAAGGCTTGCCTGGGCTACACAGTGAGCTCAGAGCCAGCCTAAACTATAAAGCGAGACCCTGTCTCAAAAAAATAAATAAATAAATAAAAATAAAGGGACAGTGGTGTGGTTTAGTGGCAGAGTGCTTACCTAGCATGCAAGAAGCTGTGGGCTCAACCTCCCACAGTGAAGAAAACAAAGGGAAATGGAAAATATCCTACCAGGTCCATTCATCATTTACCTGAAACTGATTCTGAAGATGAGAGAGCATAGCGAAAAGATGGGAAAAGTATGAAGCAAGTTAATCATCTCAGTGAATATAATCAGGTCACGAGAATGAGTTGCTCACCTGACACTATCTAGAGAAACCCAAACCCAGCATTGGTTCTGTCAGGTTGGTAAGAGGTCCCGCCCAAACTGACCAACTGAGTCAGTATTTCCACCTCCTAGGCAATAATGCAGAGTCACAGAGACTGGTCAAAACAGCAGAAAGCAGAGCGTTCCCACATGCTGATCTCCTCTGGTTACAGAGTCCTGACCACTGCCACTGGGAAAGCTGAGAACTTTTCATCCGCTAACACATTTGCGAAACTCATTGGCTTTAACAAACTGTTCCCCAAACACCTGGCCCGTACATTCTCCTCTGACCAGCCTGTGCTATATCATATTCAGAGGCCACTTATAGGGTCTCATGTGCCTGGAAAAATATCCATCAGCTGTCAGAATAGCTTAAACCCATCTTGGCTCTGGTGAAACATTCACTTCAGGGAAACGCAGGAGATCTTTTTGGTCAGATTTAGTAAATTTTAACAAAATCCAGGTGAAGGAATTAATCTATCTGGAAAAACAGAAGAATTTTACAAGCAGCCCCAAGAAATAATTATTTCAGGAAGGGAAAAAAAAGACGTGAAACTTTCCACATCATCACTGAAGGCAACAAGGAATCAGATTCCACAAATGTGGAACTTTCCTAGTTTAAAATGATAGTTTCCAGAGAGCAGGATGTATGTAGCTCAGTGGTGCCACACCTGCCCTGTAAGCGCCCAGTCCTGAGTTCAATCCCTAGTACTACAAAAAATAAAATAAAATAACATAATGGTTTCCAAATCCTTGAGATTGTGAAGCCTTCCCATACTTCACCCTGATGCCCCAGAATCTGGATGCTTTGTGTTCAGAGGTTTAAAATTCATCACATTTTATGAGTCCCTCATTCAAACCACCCACAGACCACAGACTAGAACATCCGGGAGCCCACATATCTAGTGAGCCTCATTCTGAAGGTGAGACACAGGGACACCGACACCTCAGGCGAATTGCTCCTCACTCCAGCAAGGCCTGCTGAATTTTGTGTGTACAGCTTCAGGCTATGTCTGCAGTCATGAGAGCTGCATCCCACATGGGTGAGTCCTCAGTAACACCCGGGGGTGCCCTTTATAGCGCCCTAGCATTCGCACGCTGGCTTTAGGTTTGACACCGTCAGCCCCCGTATGTGTCTCTGCTAATAACAGGACTCACCTGGCCGAGCCGGCAAGCAGCAAGAGTGAGAAAGGGAATGGTTCCCTCAGTGGGACAGCCCAAAAGATGGAGAAGCTATGGCCTGAACCAACAAATCCACGGCAGCTTTTGTTCCCCCTTCTGCAAGCTCTGTCACAGCCTCCTGCCTCTACGAGGAGCTGCTGTCCCTGACTCCCAACCCAAAGGACACAGAGGGGACTCCACAGAGACACAGCGGCTCTGGTATCCAGGGCCCAGTGCGGGATAGAAAGACCCATATTACCTCCTTAAAGGGACACTTCAGTAAGGGATGCTTAGAACTAGCCCAATCCAATTAGAAGGTAGTCCTTGAGTAAGAATACTATTGGCTGCAGTTTCATGGAATCTAAAGACGTCTCTGTTAAAATCCTACCACAGAACAGCTGTGAAGCTAAACCGGTTCCCTCCCGAGGCTTCTATCGAGAAGGGTGGGCTGGAGCTCAGAAGCAGAGCACTTGCTCAGTCTGCACAGGCCCTGATTTCCCTGTCCAGTCCTGCCAGGGGGGAAACTTCAAAATTTTCTATACTGGGTCCCTTCTTATCACACGTTTGTCAGCCTCCACGGGACAGATGTGTGAGAAGGAACTTGCTGCGCGCACCCCTCTGACAATATGAAGACTGGCAGCTGACAGATAAATTTGGACACCACAAATGTCCTTTCAACTTCCTGGGCAAGTGATTTTAAGTCTTCACACATTTAAGGTAGAATTTAGATAAATCTTCATTTGAATACATACGAAGTCTCTGCTTCCAAATATCCACATCGCTTAAACAGAAGTAACAAATCTCAAGCCAAGTTTGACATATTTTTATGTACAAATAAAAGGGTCAATGGTACAGATGAAATTGCTTCATAAATATCTGCAGCAAGTCCCCTAAAAAAGATATGAATTTAAAACTCCCTCAGCACATGGGCCCATCCCCCCCCCCCAAGAGTGTGACCTTCCAGAGAGCCTCCTGAGAGGAACAGCCTGTTAGGACCAAGGCAAGAACCTTCCCATCTCCCCAGAGGGTAGAAGTGACCTCAAGGTCATCTGTTGCCCAGGACTTGGGTGGGATTAAACTGCTTCTTCCCAAGCCTTGGGTCTTCTTTGTCAGGCTGCTGATTCAGCGGTCTGTTTCCTGGCAGTGACCCAGAGGGAGGGAGGAAAGGGACCTACAATAGTGAGAGGAAGTAAAAAACACTCTGGATATTTTGATTAAAAAAAACAAAAAACAAAACAAAACAAACCCCTTGGGAATCGACAGAACCCTGTCCAGCCAATGTGTTAAATTCACCAGAGAGAAAACCCGTAATTTAACGTTCTGGAATCTACACAGCCAGGCAGCTCTTTAGGAAGATCATGACTTAGCACCAATTTCTGTCTCTCTGGGAATTTTCCATCCCCTCTTGAGCCCTGGTCTGTACTCGTGCCATCAGGGAAGGCTCCTCGGTGCTTTTCATTAGTGACACGCGCAGGTGTGGGAGCACAGAGTCACCGCCAGACGACCAACAGCCAGCTCACACCACGGGCCACTCTTCTCTGGGGCCGTCCTGACTTGGGGTACACAAGCAGCTCCACAGTCTCCTTCCGGCAGGCTTTTTGGCTCTCCAGCGCCCTGGGCTTTATTCAAAGCGACGCAGGTGGTTGTACAGCGACTGGACGTAGGTAAAGACACACATGGGGTCCGGCTTGCGGCCCATCACCATCATGTCCTCCACTTCGATGAGGCGCTCGCAGTTGGCCAGGTTCCTGTGACAGAGAAGCCCGTGAGAACGCAGTCCCACCCAGCAGCCGGCCCGGCCTCAACAGGCCCCGAATCCCGTTCCCAGAACAGACTCCTCCATCCACGCACCATCCATAAGGTTCATATGGTTCAGTTGGGGATCTACATAGACTTAGCTGTTTTTTGGTTTTTTTTTTTTAGCAGTATTGGAGACTGAACCCAGGTTACACTGTGCTATAATCCAAGTCCTTTTTAATTAAGAGACAGGTTTTCCCTAAATTGTCTTGGTTAGACTCAAAATTATAATCCTCCAACCTCAGGCTGTCAGAGGGCTAGGATTATACTAAGCCCAGCTTCCAGTTGCTATTTTGATTTAAATACTTTTACATAAATTATCAGTGAAATTACATTTGCATAAAAATTAAATACATATCAAGTTCATACAGAAAACCAACATGATCAATGAAAAGTACATAACTAAGCAAATAAAAAAAATTCACTCATTTGCTTCCTCAAACAGTATTTTTAATTTTTTTTAAAAAAATTACAATCCTCAGGGCTGGGGACCTAGCTCAGTGGTTCCAACGCCTGCCCAGCAAGTGCAAGGGCCAGGGTTTGATCCCCATCCCCATCATCCGTCCATATCCCCCCCATGCTGGGCACAGAGACTCAAGCCCAGCAATCAGCTACATATCACAGTGCCGGGCATGGTGGCTCACGCCTGTAATCTCAGCACTCGGGAGGCAGAGACAGGAGGACTGCTGTGAGTTCAAGGCTGAGCTCAGGGCCAGCCTGAACTACCAAAGGGAGACCCTGTCTCAAAAAAGAAAAATTACAATCTTCAGTAAGATATTTCCCATCATGCTTCAGTACACACGTACATGTACATACTCACTTAACCAATCTTAAACTGAAAGTATTAAGGAAAAAACTTTATCTATAGGGAGCATACACTGACTTCCTGCCTCTCATTATTCCCAAAACCACACAGGATAACAACCGTTTACACAGCATATACATCACACCGGGTATTGTTAAGACATGTAGAGACGATACACAGTATCTAAGAATGTGGTACATAGGTTCTGTGTAATCTGCCACTTGTGTAAGGCATTGAGCCTGTGGATTTTGGTAGCCACAGGGTTCTGACAATCATTTGTGCATACTGAAGGCTCAAAGTATGCAGAAATAATCATCACAGAAACTCTATCCTTTAAAATAGCCAATACTTGCTCTATATTTCATAGTTATCTCTTCCTCTTCCTTTTCCAAATGCTGTACGGGATCCACCAAGCTAATAGATCCTAACCTGCAGTTGAAAAAACTACTCAAAATCACCTTGTCACAACCTCTAGCAGCACCACTCCCAAGATCCTGGGCCTCACGCCTGGAATATGCTGATCAATGTTCAGCCCACTGCTGCAGACCTGCATGTACACCATGACCTCTTCCTTCTTTGGCCTCAGGGGGAAAGAGGCTGGCAGTCTCCAGGAGGCGGGAAGATACACACAAATACTCAAGACATACACCCCACACAGCTCAGCCCCGAGTTCTGACCTAACAGAGGACACCCACTCAAATGCAAGCAATGTCCACCACATCCCGTGTTCGGCTTACATATGCTGGGTCTCCTGGTGCAGACGTAGCCAGCAACATCACACAGAACCAAAGGGGTGACACAGTTGCCTTGGTCCACACAGCAGAGCCCACCCCCTGGAACTATGTGCGTTTCCATCATTCTAGAGCTCCTCCGCCTTCCTATCCCCCACCCCAGGTCTATAAGTGCATCAGTCTGATAGTTCAAATCCCCGTGCACCTCTCACATTTAAATTCTATGAGCCTCATTTTCCCCATCTGGTGTCATAGCCACATCACAGACTGATATCCGGATTCGTGAGCTAATCCATAAAAATCAGTTGAAAGAGCTCCAGGAACCGTTAGAAATGATTACAACTGCTGTTTTTGTGATCACGCCTTGCCTTAAGAAGCAGGATGAATCATGGAGAAAAGCAGCTGAACTTGAAATTTAAACATCTGGTGTCAGATCCTGACCCTGCCAAGCACCTGCTTCACCTCTCTGCGCCCATTTCCTGAACAGAACATCAGAGCACACCGCTGTTCTACCCCACAGTGGGTCTGCGGTCTGCCACGCTTCTGCAGTGTGTCCTTAGATACCCCTCTCCCCAGACAGCTCCAGCAGAGCAGAGGGCCCTGCAAGCGGCCAGGCTCCTTGAACTAGCCCAGAGCTTTTCGTGTAACTCACACTGCACTTCCCTCCAGGACACGGCCCAGGCTGTGTGTTCCCGAGACAAAGCCTGTAACACTACCGCCAGCCCTGCTCTGCGCTGCTGGCCGGATGCCAGGAGTCCTATCAGAAAACAAATGTCAAGGCGAAACAGAGACATCTGTCCCGGATCCTGTCCCCACCTCCCCTTCAGAACTGGAGCAAGCAGCCTGTAAGGGAATCCAGTGGCTTCCTGGAGGGACAGAGGTTTGGCTCCATCACTGGGGACCCGTTCTCCCAAGAACAGGCAGTGGCAGGGTTCAGTGTCAGAGGAGTTGGCCCTCTGGCCAGGGCGAGCACGCAATGAGTTTTGTGAACAGGGACTGAGAAATCTGAGTTCTTCCGAGAGCCTGGGGACCTGAGCTCACCTTATGGAGCCCTTGCTAGGTATCTGGTGCCTCCTCCTCACCAGTGTCACAGGGAGAACCCTTCTCACCCCTTCTCATCTCCCTCTGGCCCTTAAAAGCCGGCTACTCAAAGGATGCCAGATGTGAACAGACAGCCTCTGGGTGAGCCCAGGTTACCACTGCCCACGTGCTGGCCTCAGCTGTGTCCCAAGTTCAGCAAGGACAGCATTAGAATCCCAGGACCTCCACCTAGGAGGACTAAATATCACCCCATCCAAACATGCGGTCAGAAACACATCATCTCTAGCGTCCCGGCCTCAGCGTGCTCACATCTAGGTCCAGGAAAAGGGACCAAAAGTTCTCCCAAGGATCATCCCAGTCCCTCTGCCAATGGCTCCAGCTGGGAGAAAAATTGGTCCCTGTGTTGCTCATGGTGTATTTGTCTCTGTACTTTCTATTCTAAATTCTGCAAGGTGATTCTCAGTGTAATTTGTTTTCCCTTCAAAAGAGCTCTTTACCCCGTGGAGGAGAACCTTCAGATCCATGTCTGCAATGAACACACTTCACTGCACTCACCCTGCTCCCTCTAGTGCCTTTCGTGAAGGCACAGAGCTGTTGGCACTTTCCAGGTATTGGTACTGCCCAGCCTGTGCGGAGCAGAACTGGTGGATCCTCTTTAAAGCCAGAAGCTGTATTCACCCTCCAACCAGTGATTCCCTGCTCTGCCCAGGGTGCAAGTTTTGGAGAAAAGGGTGGCTATCAGGACAGGGGCAGAGGTCTTAACCTGGTGCCAGACAGCAAGCCATGGTCAAGATTGCCCAGCAAGCAACCAGGAGACTGGGTCACAACCCAGCTTCTCCCGACAATACTGCTATTGTTAAACCAAGCAGATGAGAGTATGGGGGTTCTTGAGAAGGGAGATCGCAGTAGTACAGGCAGTCACTATCTCTCTATTCTCTCTTTTCTTTCCTGGGCCACCTCCAGCCTGCACCCACTTCTCCTGAGGAGCTCCAAGTTCTCCCTTGGATAGGAAGAACAGGTTCCTTGTCTGAAGAAGCCACAGCCCAAGGCACACCCTCAGGGACCCTTGTCTTCCATCTCCACTGAAGACAGAGCATTCCTCCTCAGAGCCAGGTGCCAGTGACGATGGAAACAAGATTCCTAGAAGCTGCTGACACAGACTGAACACAGTCAGGAGACAGATTATGAGAAAAAGGAAACAACAGCCCCCACTGACTTGAATCGAAATATTTAGATCTCAAAATATTAGCACCCCGTATAATCCCAGCCCTCTGGGAGGTTGAGACAGAAGGACTGCAAGTTCCTGAACAACTTAGCCAAGACACTACCTCAAAATAATAAAATTTTTATTGAGATTGTAACAAAAAAGTAAGGAAACAAAATTTTATATATATGGGGGGGTGGTAGGGTGGGTGGGGCTATGGGAAAAAATGAGAATTAAGTTGTGTCTTATACTGGTACAAATCCCCATTATGGAGTGCAATCATGATGTGTATATTTAATGTACCAATAAAGATAATTTAAAAAAATAATAATAATAATAATAAAATTTTTAAAGGGCTGGGGCATAGCTCAGCCAAAAGGCTTTGGGTTTAATTCACCAGTACTGAAAGAAAAACAATTTTTGAAAATCTCCAAAAACAGACAAAAAATAGCCTTTTATATTAAAAAATAAAAATAAAAAGGCCTTTGTAGAAATGATCTTAGCTTGTTTTAAACAATTCAAACCTCATAGTGAAATCCAAGCAGAAGATGTAAATCGCTTCCAATGCTACAACAGTCAAGAGCCACGGTGAGCACTGCTCTGCTCTCAAGGACTCACTTTAATCCTGTCTCCCTCGCACTGGGATAAATATTCAAAGGATTTTCTCACACTCCCACCTACTGTGATCTTCAGCTACCATTGCGCTGGCCATAAGGAACACGAAGGAAGGGCCTGAGGTTATTTTTTTTTAAACCTGTTCTAAACGCAGGCCAGGATGCCAGGGCTCGGACTGTCGCCTCCTGTCTTGTTTTAGACAGAGACACATGGGCACTACAAATAGCCTGGAAGCCCCTTCTGCTGGGGCGTAACCCAAGAGCAGGACACATTCCACGCAGGGCAAGTGGGAAGCCTCAGGCTACACGTCCCAAGTCCTGCGCTCCGCTCTGGGAGAGGTGAGGAGGGGAGGTGCAGAGGGGTCAGGGGCCCACCTGGCCCAACCCCTCCATAAAAGGGGCTGGTCCTCCCTACTTCCAGGCCCTGAACACCTGTCAGGCTAGGGAAGCTCACCCAGCTGTCAACACCATGTCACTCACACAGATTAGGCCACAAGGAATCTCTGGGCCCAGAAATTACAAGAGGAGGGGCAGCACACACCATTTTCCTCCCAAGGTTCCAGATATACTTTGTGCCTGGAAGGACCTGCCCACAGGTTTTGGCAGTATTTCCTTCCTGATGCCAGGTGGATGGATGGTCTGGGGACCTCATGTCATCCTCTTCCTTCCAAAGTCCGTGCCTTGACCAGACCCCAGGCTCCTGTCACCTGCTGCTCGCTCCCAAAACTGCCATTCTTAGCTCTGTCCTCGGCCTGCCTGGCTCCGCACGGCTTTCAACAGCCTGAGTGTGTGCTCAGATGTTGCTGGCAAACCCAAGGACTATGTACTCAGACAACCACTGCCAAGTTCCTCAACCAGGTGCTCCTGCGCTTTCTCATGCCTTTCCTAACCGGCCAATTATCCAACAAACCAGGGATCCAAGCAGCTGGCCTCTCAAGAGGCCTCAGGCCGGCAGGCTGTCTTCCCAGCCCTCCCTGCCATTACCTGAGAGATAATCTCAGGGGTGACTCACAAGGGCAGGCACCTCCCAGGCCCTGTGCAAGCTCCCACCCCGCCTGCTGTGGATACCCTGAGTCAGCAGAAAAGCCAGACCTCAGCTCAACAGCCCCATCACACCCTCCCGCCTTCCTAGTCAGAGCAGGCTCAGGCACAAGGAGGCAGAGCCCAGGTTCTTACCCCTGTTTGCACTGGGGAGAAGGAAGGCAAAGCCTAGACTAGCCTCCAGCATGCCCCACCCCCAGGCTGGGAATAGAAGAAACATCTGGTTAGAGTCTGGAGGCTCCGTGGACTCCAACCTCATGTTGAGAAAACAGCCTTGGAACCAGGCTGGCTCCGGCTGCCAGGAAGGCTGTGCTCCCTGCAAGCCGGGGAAAAGGTCACCACCCGATGGCCCACAGTGTCCTTCTCTTTGGTCCAGAGCAGAGGGTGACCAAGGTAGCCAGGGCACAAGCTGGCCCTGCTTGACCCACTGGACTGAGATGGTAAAGAGCTCTGAGAGCCCAGCACGACCTGCCCCGGCTGAGGCAGGCCGTGGGGCCCACGTGGGAGCTCCAATCCTGCACATTCTAACAGTCTGGTGTTTGACAGTTGCCATTCTGAGTTCCCAGCAGCTGGGCCTCCTCCTGCAAGACAGCCCTGCCCGTATCACGCCTCGACACTTGGCGCGACTCCACCAGTGTCTGGATCCAGTTGCACAACACACTCGGCAGAGCTGTCTCTGCTATTAGGATGACAACCAGCCCCACGAAGCAAAGAAAGAGACGGCTTTTAAAGTACACAAGGAGTTCTTGTGGCCCCAAGGGGGCTGAGTCCCAGCACAAAGTCATCAGACAACACCACAGGCCAACACTGATATTCCAAATCCTCAGGCCGACAAGCTCAGGGCCAGAGGCCCTGTTCTGTCCCCAGAGCTCGCACTATTTCCGGGCAGGCTCACAGGACCAAGGGTGGTTACCATACCCCGGACTAGACACCATCCCTGGTGCCTAGAATATGCCTAGAATCCCTGGAATACGTCGAAAAGGCAAGGCCTAGGGCCTGACTTCTTCCTCCTTAACAGGTCTACACGGAGCATGAGGACATGGACACTGAGGATTAGGCCGGAAACTAACGGTCCCTCAAGGACAGACCCAGTCTGATGTCACGCGGCACAAAGGCAGGCGAGGAGATGAGCATGCCCCTGAGAAGCTCCACTCTGGAGTCAACCTGCTGCTCTGTGACCTGCGGAGGACTCAGCACCCTCACCCGGGCCTGCCCTGGGGCCGTGAGGGCCACAGTGACAGCACCCTGCACTCTCTTCTGACTAGGATCAGCCAACAAGAGGCCCAGGGGAGAGGACAGGAGGGTAATGAGGTCAGAGCGTGTGCCTGGTGGCTCCCTCTCGCCGCCAGTGTTCCAGCTGCATCCACGCACCAGAGCCGTCAGTCAGCCTCTGCCGGAAGCCGGCGTCCTCTCAGCTCCAGCAGCTGCAGGCAGCAAGCTGACGACTGCTCCACACGTGCTGCCGCTGCTCTGCCCTGCATCCTTTCTATCCCTGCTGCCCACATCCCTGTGAAATCCTCACCCACGAGGGGTGCACACGCATCCTCTGCCAGGCCTGCTGGACAGACCTCACCTGACCAACTCTCCAGATGTGTGGGGGTTGCTCTTAGCCAATGACGTAATCCCACATTGATTTCCCAAGCACAACCTTCACACAGGAGATGAAATATGAAAATATATCTCCCAACCTGTTAGATGATGGATATGCCTACTTTGTGTTCTCTCAAATTTGAAGAAAGAATTCTAGGAACAGTGAAGGCTAACAGTGGGAAGTACTGGAGGATTCAGTGGTTCCGGAGTCTGCCTGGCAAGCGCACGGTCCCAAGTTCAATCCCTGGTACCACATACCACAATACCAGGGGTGGTGGTTCACGCCTGTTATTCCAGCACTCAGGAGGCAGAGGAGGGAGGATTGCTATGAGCTTGAGGCTCACCTGGGCTACACAGTGAGTTCAGGGCCAGCCTGAACTATAAATTGAGACCTTGTCTCAAAAAACTAAAAAAAAAGAGTAGGAAATATTTATTGAGAGGATAGGTCCTGAGAGGCAAGAGGGGATCCAAGTGGGTAGCTGGGGACCCCAATTCACAGGGAAGTTTTATAGAGCAAAATCTATGTGGGTACCACATGGGTTACAGCTGTAACTAACCAGGAAAGTTACAAGTATAGTCACTTAGGTAACAGTGAGCTCATGGGGACAGGAGTCATATAGCAAGAGTACATGGAAAGACAAAGAACTTCTGGGTGGTGGATCTGGGGTCTTGGTCACCTCCTGAGGTGACTGACCCCCGCCTAGACTTTACCAGACCAGATATTGTCACTTATCTCCTCCCTTGGGGAAGTACGCAGGACGGGTCCTTTTGTCTGGTATCTTGAGGTCTGGCTCCCAGCTGATGTGTCTCTGGCCACAGCACTAGTATGTGTTCACATTCTGTCCCAACTCTCTCCAGAGCTCAGGCAGTCCGCCTGCATTCAGAATTGGCTGGCTGCCTGTTGTATTCCTGTCTGACTTTGCTGTCTTAACATACTGGTCCCAAGACAGGTTTCTCCCCCAAAATCCTCCCCTCACTCTGAGCCCTGGCCTGGGGTGCGTGGTGTTGAAAGGTGGTCAGGTTTCTGGATGCGGGATCCATCCTTATGAAGGGATTAATGTAGTTCCCACGAGAGAGGGCTAGTTATCTTGATGAAGAACAGTTTGTTGGAAAGTGTGCGGCCCTCTGGACCTCCCGCCACATACACAGCCCACCTGCCCTTCCGCTTCCACCCATGAGCAGGAGCAATTCAAGTCCCTCAGCAGATGAGCAGGTACGATTACCACGACTTTGGACTTGCTACCCCCAGAACGGTGAGCCAGAATAAACCTCTTTTCTTTACAAAGTACCTACTGGCAGCTATTGTGCTATAGCAACAAGAAACACACTGAGAAAGGCAATTTCACTGCAAATGCTAAAAACAGTTTTGGAGAAGAAAAAAAAAAATCTTTTGAAATGTCCCAGATATCATCTAGTTTCTTGCTGGCCAGCAGTTGAGATCTCCCAAGCAACACATCTTTTCACCAAGCTGAGAAGCAGACCCATCCCCCTGAGGACCCTGTCCCACCACCTCTTGACCCCTGTCTTCAGATGGTCTTGTAGACTGTACCCCAGAGTCAGGGAGCCACGAAGGAGAGCTGGAAGGTCTGGAACCAACAGACTGTGCTCTGTCAACGGGTGCTGTGCAACACTGGGAAAATCCCTTGTCAGGCCTTAGTCTTCCCATCTGTACAACAGGAATGCAGAGGTCCCGTGTCCTGCATGCTCCTACATCCTACAGGAATTAGGCTAAGGTCTAGGCTGGGCTGGGCACCAGCAGGCTTTGCCGTACTCACTCAGCCATGGTGAAGGCCAGCTCAAAGTTCTTCTGCCGCTGTGTGGGGCTCAGGGCATTGTAGTCAAAG
The DNA here is from genome assembly GCA_004026965.1 of Petromus typicus. NCBI lineage: Eukaryota > Metazoa > Chordata > Mammalia > Rodentia > Petromuridae > Petromus > Petromus typicus. The sequence goes on along the minus strand of PVIR01014398.1, from coordinate 18,645 downwards.
GCGTCTGGGAAGAAGGAGTGCACCAGGGCGCAGAAAGCCATCCCATCGCTCCAGCTAGAGGAGAAGTTCTGCAGGTCCACGTGCTGTGAGCAGGGCAAGTGGGCATCAGTGGGGTGACTACCTCAGCTCCCACCATCGCAACGCCAAGCAGACTCTCCTAGCCCTTCCCTGAGACCCACCGTCCAGCCAGCAACCAGTGTCATCTCCAGACCCCCCC
>PVIR01014397.1:0-40477 GCA_004026965.1 Petromus typicus | reverse complement strand
TATTTAGTTATACTTGATATGCCCCCCAAAGGAGTAAAAAATGTAAGGTGTCAATCTACCTGATTTCAGACTAATGTAGTGAATAAGCCTGTGTAATTTTACATATTTATGCCAAAGACGCACACGGATGTAAATCACTGAATTACAAGATTTCTACTGGTGACATGAAGAAGTGAACTATTGGAAATACATACACCAATTATGTCCATGGCCATCTCTATAGGAAAATTCATTCCTAGGACATAGAAGGGATGTCTAGCCATAAGATTTATACTGCTGCTGTTCTAGAAAGTTCTAAAATCCAACAGAATATACTGACAATTTTTAACATTCCCTGGAATAAAATGGCTGCCTTTGCATTAAACAGACGATAGAGCTCCCCTTTGTCAGTAAGAAGGCAAAAGAGTAGTAAAATAGACCCGATCATTTATAACACAATGCGCTATTCCCAGTACAAATTTTAATATCCTTCTAAAACAATGAAAATAATCCAACCCAATAATTATTTAATAAATAGCTGCCATTTGGGGAGTCAGTGGCACTGTGCTGGATTCTTGATAGTCACTTTTGTCTTTACTCTTCTCAACAATCTTGCATGGAAGGAATTATCCCCATTTAACAGAAAATGAGGCATGTGTCTAAGAGGGCTTCCCCACCTGGGCCCTTCACACCACTTGCAGTTGCAGAGCTGCTCTTTGAGTCTCTCTTTTTTTTTTTTTTTTTTTGAGACAGGGTCTTGCTTTAGAGTTCAGGCTGGCCCTGAGCTCAGCCTCCAACTCACATCACAGCAATCCTTCTGCCTCCGCCTCCCAAGTGCTGGGATTACAGGCATGAGCCACCATACCTGGAACTGTGGTATGTGGTACTGGTTGCTGCTGGGCATGAGTCTCCATGCCCATGTCCATTGTATGTGGTTACCAGGGATTGGACCCAGGTCCTTGCGCTCGCAAGACAGGCGCCGGAACCACTGAGCTAACTCCCTGGCCCTGGGTCTCTTTTCTCGAGGGTCAGCAGCTGTCCCACTGGGCACCATGTTCCAAAGCTTGTTGCTTGTCTCAAAACCAACATCTTGAAAATGTCACCCCTCTTCTCTCCTTCTGCCAAAACCCATACTCTCAGGACCCATTTCAGACAGATAACAGATCTCTCTAGCTGACCAACGTCATAACACTATGGCCAACAGCAGAACAGGTAGAAATTCCCAAGAAAATAGTTGTGTCAAGTGTTTTGGGCTTCTGCTTCTCAGCTGCAAACAAAATTAAAAACTGGACAGAATAATAAATTTTTTTAATCAATTTGGAGATCAAATAAATAGATTTCTTTTATAATACCAGGAAAAGAAGTTTAAGTCTCCAAAAACAACACCTATGTATTTTAATCATTTCAAATTCTCTTGAAAAAAATCTTAAGACTGAAACTGCCATTTAAAATAGCTATACATAGCATGTAATTGAACAAAATGTTATTGATTTAAGTCAAATGAGAAAAATAGCTAAAAAGGGCCTTTTAGCTCTCTTTACATAACTAAATTCTTTAGAGAATAGAAGCAGTGCTCTAAGAATAGGAAAATTATTCTCTCTAAATGCCCACTACTCCCTAGCATCGCTACAATCTCATCTTGATTGCAGGTGGCTTCTTCCTTGCACCCCCAAAAGAAAAGGAGAGGCTGTGCTTGGCAGAAATGTCTCAGCACCTCTGAGCATGAGACCATATCCAGGATGAGGAAAATATTACAAAAATCTTGTTTTCCATTATTCAATTCATTTTCTCCCAAAGATCAGTAGCTGCAACCCCAAGAAAGCCGTGTGGAGCCATTCTTGTAAAACAGATGGATGTTAAATAGCAGAGAAGGAAACCAAGCGACGAAGGTCTGCACAGCTTCTGACCTCCCCACCTTCCCCCGAGCCCACGATGGGCCAGCTGTCAGAGTGCAAACACGACACATCCGGTTGGGCTTCTCTATTAAACATTCCCGGAGCAACCACATTATTTTCTTGGGTTCACACATTACAAAATCACATTTCTGACTTGTCAGCTGCATTTTAATCTTAAAGGATTAGTTTATGGGGACATAAAGTGATGTGTCTAGTACAGAAAATGTTATGCTGATTCTCAAAAAATTGAAACTAAAGTTGCCATATGGCCCACGATTCCCCTTTTGGGCAGCTATCCAAAAGAACCGTCCACTTGGGTTCATACTACCACTCTCAATAGGCAAAAGTTAGAAGCAATGCACATGTCAATTGACAGATGGATGGGTAAACAAAATGTGGTTTATACATACTATGGAAGGGAATTCTGACACATGTTATTACACAGACAAACCTTGAAGACATTTTGCTAAGTACAATAAGCCAGGCACAAAATAACAAATTATTACACGATTCCTCTTAGATGAGGTATCTAAAATAGGCAAATTCTTTTTTAAGTTGACTTTTATTACACTGATGTGTATGTCCTCAAGGTACATCCATTTGAGTATAAATTACTCAAATTTATCATTCTCTATGGCTGAGTAGTACTCCATTTTATATATTTTTGAAAAATCCACATCTTCTCTATTCAGTTTCCCATTGATGGGCATTTAGGCTATTTCCAAGATTTAGTTATCACAAATTGAGCTGTTATAAACATAGGTGCACATATGTCACGGTGGTATGATTCTTTTAATTCTTTCATATATATTCCTACCAGGGCAGTAGCAGGGTCAAATGGGGCCTCGAGTCCTAATTTTTTAAGGAATCTCTGCAGTGGCTGCACCAGTCTCTGCTCCGCCAACAGTAGAGAAGTTTCCTTAGAACAGGTGACTCCATGGAGACAGTAAGTGGACTGGAGGCCGCTCGGGATCTGAGGACTGGTTATTTAGTGGTATAGGCTTTCTCTTTCTCAAAAATGAAAATGTTCTAGAGATTGGATCCACAGAAATGTGAAAGTCCTTAACACCACTGAAATTAACCCTACTAAATCAATTAAAATGGTTAAGATAGTTTTATGTTGCACGTATTTTACCACAGTGTAAAACAGAAACTGAAAGGAGATTTGCTTCACATTGTGTCTTACTATTTATGCATAGGACATTGTGTGTAAAATGAATGTAATATTATTTGACAGGCTGAGAGCAGGATGGACAGATGGACAAGGATGTATAGTGCACAGATAAATCCACGCAAACATGAAGGAGTGAGCCCTGTGAGCAAGAAGTGACAGCTTCTTACCATGATGAAATGTGATATTACATTTATTACACAGTTATTTTGTTTTAGCCACAAATTCCATTCAAAAACCTAATAGATTTTGTCCAATAAATAATTCTTATTTTCACCATATCACGTACACTGTAACACGATCTGTCCTTTGACCTAGATGATACTAAAACAGAAAAATTCATTTTCTGTCACTTTGGTTCTTCCCAGCCCTTCTCTCAACCCAAAAGGCTAACATGAAACCCAGCTTCCACAGCACCAGGCTGAAATAGGACAAGCTGCTGGCCCCAGGTCGTTAATCAGCTGTCCCGGGCGTCGTGGCTTGACAAAGCTGGGCTGTGTAATGAATAACAAGCTGAAAGGAATAATCTCCATTTTCTGACTCTGAAATACAGGCATGTGCTATAAAACTAAATTGACATCTGTTAGCAGGCTTGTCACATGGATAGTTTTTTTCCTGCAGAATCTGGAATAAATTAAATCTTAAAATAAAAATTGGAACAGAGAGGCTGTTTTACATAATTCCTTCTAATGGTGTGCTGTGAACCCATCACACTGGTTTCAAAGAGAAGTTCTTGTAAGAAATGTTCATTATCATTTTAATTGCAAGGCTGTTGAATGCCTCTCCATGTCAGGAAATCTGTGTTTGTAAAAAACGTCCTTCTGTTATTAACTTTTAAGATAGCAGAGGAACTCTCCTTTTGCCGGCATTTTCACTGGCTAGAAAATAAACTAGCTCTTATCTCCAATGGAACGTTGACCACCTTTGCCCAGGCACCCAGGGCCTGGCTGACAGGCATGTGTCCATCCTGCCTGGGCCCCTGGCATGGCTGAGCTCCTGAGACAGAGATGGCCTCCCGGTGCGACCTGGATTTTCTCAGGAACACACACCCTCACAGGATTCACCAATACGACCGTGAGTTCTGCTCTTGCTGTGGAAAGGGAGGGAGCTTTTAAAATGCACGTTACAGAACTGCAGAACTGCATGATGCTGCAAATCTGAGCTGTGCAGCGTTGAACATGACGCTCCTCCAGTAGGGAAGAAAGTGCACCAGGAAAACCAGGAGGCTTTGCGAACTCCACCCCCCTCAGCACTCTCGTGACTCATAGGCCCCAGTTTTTGTCAAAATGGCAAGATGCTCAGACAAGCCCGCCCACTGCTGGTACCAGGCAACAAAGAGAAAGAAATGCCAGCTCCCTGGAGAAGAATTTCTTCCACAAGTGAAACCTTCCTCCTTTGTAATAATCAAGTCATAATTCATGATAAAGTATAACGTCAAATTTGGTTTTATGAAGTCTCCATGCTCCTTTCTCTCACTAACATAAGTTCATTTGCCTGCACAACATTCTCCAGTGGTAGGGGTGCATGTAATGTGCTCCACTGTAAGGGAAACTGAGGTACAGAGACTCAGAGACCTGAAGGGGAGACAGGGAGTGTGCTGCACAAGTTACATCCTGGCTCACACTTCCCTTAGAAAAGGGTTTAGGCGCAGTGGGGGGTAGGGACTTGCAAACGGAAGGCAGTCACTCAAGTCCTCTGTCTATGTCAAGGTTTCTCAAAGGGTGGTCTTCATATCACGTGTGTGAGTGGGGGGGTGGGGCTGGTTTACAATGCACCTTCCAGAGCTCTGTGCCAGAATGACTGCTCAGAATCTCCAGGCCAGGTCCTGGGCTCAGCATTGCAATCAGGTTCTTTTAGTAGCTGGAATGCTTCGCTGTGGTACCCTGTTGCTCTTGTATTTGTTTGTTGTCCAACATTTCCCACTCTAACCTTAGAATCTGAAGACCACCGAGTGAGAGGTGGGAGTGGGCCTCTAGACCTCGGTATGCTACACATGTACAAGCACGTCAGTCACAGCTTCTGCCCAAGGAATAGAGAAAAGAGAGCACAACAAATACTACACCGGCCACAACCAAACCCACGTGCACTGGTTCTGTCTCCATATGACTTTCCAACCTGTTGCAGCTCGGCCCTTGCTAAACAAAGAATTGTTTGAAAAATATGAAGAGCTGAGACATTTTACTTCACAGCAAATTTTGTCAGGAGAGATGAGTGAAGAGAGAAGAAATGAACACTCATTTCCTAAGTGTTGAGTGGGGAAGTTCTGGCTTCTTGGTTCCAAGATGCCTTGTCCTCAGGGTCCACTACAAATTGACGGGGATGGAACAATGTCTCCGCATTTCAGATTGCAATTCAACATCATGAATGACTCATTACTGCTAAATTGTCACTGGTGTATTTCACAGAAACACAGCACCTTCATAATTAAATAGCAATTCTGCCAGATGAAGTTGCCTTCAAACACACTAATGATGCACAACTCTCTTTAAAAAAGGAACATAATGAATTTCAATAGAAGACTGTGCTAGGGCCTAAAAGAATCACATGGACTTCTGCCTTTACCACTCACTTTCTGGTTTCCTGCCCAAATGTCCTTCTGAGACTAAGACCTCTGAATGCTCAAAGTGGCTGCTCATAAATTCCTCACTGCCCGTGTCAAAAGCTATGTACTCAAACCCTGATGCTCTACACATTTTACTTCAGAGGGCACCAGTGAGAAAGCCAGAGGGACACTTTCCCCTTTGTTTTGAGGGTGCTTCTCTAGGGACTGGGAACATCCTCCCTGTGATGAGGAGCCTCTCTGCCTGTGAGGCACACAGCTCAGTGAGGAACACACTGCTCAGATACAGACATTCTGCTTGGAGGTAAATCACCAGTCATGTCGGACCTGGCCTGCCTGGCACTTCCTCTGACTGGCAGGAGCTTTTTTTCCTGAGCAAACATTTCCCCTAGAGTTGTAGATGGCGTAGAAATCAGATGCAACAGGTTAAAGGTGGAAAAATGATCTAAAAATGCCTCTTACATCCCCTTGATAAGGATGCAGACTCAGGCAGAATGACATCAACAAAGTGGCACAGTGATTGGGCTCTGGGAGGACCCAGGTTCAAGTCCCAGCACCACCATTTACTATGAAATATCCCCCTGATCCTCTTTTCCCAAGTGCAGTCAGGCCTTGCTACTCAAAGTATAGATTCTTAACCAGCAACATCAGCATTACTTTGGAGCTTACTAGAAATACAGAATCCCAGCTCAGACCTCCTGCTTGGTCACTTACCATTTATGCGCTTTTTGTGTATGGATCACATCTATGTTTTACACATATGCAATGTAGTGTGTCCAGTTCATATACACAACACATATGAGAAATATGAGGGTAATATAAGTGACATTTCAAAACTCATCACTGTAAGTCATTTTAATATGTATTAGTAAATATAACTAGGTCAGGTGACTGATGAGACTGTGCACTTTATTTCTCTAGATAATTCTAAATAAGAAAGTAGAATCAGTGTAGTTTATTTAAATGAACGTATAAAAGTAAGAGGCACCTTTGTTTCCTGTCAGACACAAAGCAAAAATGAAGAAATTTTTCAAAGAGGGAAGGGCTCAAAACCAAGATGAATGATACACTAGAACAGAGCACAGAGCAGCGAGGAGGACGGAAACCAGGACCCGCTGGGCTCCACCGTGCAGCAGGAGGCAGTGCTGATGGGGTCTGTCTCCTACAGGGAATAGGAGCCAACAGGGCCCCCAGGAGAGCAGTGGCAGCCACATCCATTCATGAAAGCCAGGCGCAAGGGTAGAAGCCCCAACTCCAGAAAGAAGACTGAAATAAACTGCTATTAGCCACTGTCTGGAACTCTGGCTGTTAAAAAGCCACTTGCCTAACAAGATGGGGGAGGGGACACACAGCAAACAGGAAATGAGGCAGATTCCAGATGGCTCAGTGATGAAATGTTCCCGACATCCTCAGGAAAGTTGGACCCCCCAAGAGCTCATATAAGACCAGACTCTCAAAGTACTGCAGAATCATGATGCAGAAGAAAGTGAGCCAGCAAGGAAAGGAGAACCAAAAACCTTCCACTGAAAATAAGCCGACAAACCAAAATTCCAAAGAACACACAAAATCAAAGGATACACAAAATAAACAACCAAACTAATACATGGAATGTAATTTTATGCCAAGATTAAATTCATTTGGTTGAACATTCCAGGTCTACTAAGTAAATTTAGGGTGTTCACAGCAAATAAAAATAATATCTGCTTTCTCAAATATATAGGTGGTGACAATAAATTTTTAAATAAAATATATAAAACTAGAAAAGCACAGATGGACAGAGAACACACCAATTAAAATCTTGGAAGGGAAAAGTAGTCTTTTTCTTATAAAAACATTAGTAAATGGTATATACTCTAGAAAGGACACAGATACAAAGGCAATTAAAGAATTGGATGCTTAAAGTAGGACGAGTGATATTTTTAAATGGGCAAAAGCAATTAAAGACAGAAGGAAGATAACCTGAGGCTCTGAAACACACCTAGAAGGAATTCCAGAAATAGAGGGTAAAGCCAGTGAAGAGACGTGTGTTAGTCAGCTTTCCACTGTGATCAACACCTGGGACAAACAACTTCGAAGGAGTTTATTTGAAATCACAGTGTCAAGAGGTTCCAAACTATGGTGAGTGGACCCCATTGTCTTTGGCAGGAACACAAGACACAGAAAGTGCAAAAGGAGCTGGGACCCCAACACCCCCTCAAGGGTGCGCACCCCCAATGACTCAGCTGCCTCCACTAGGCCCCACCTCTGCAGGGTTCCAACACCTTCCCATAGGGCTGCTAAGAACCCACTCTTGAGCAAAGGGAACTTTGCAAGACATTCTAGATGCAAACTATAACATGAAGCATAAATTTCTTGAATATTCACAAAGTACAAAATTCAAAAGAGTATAGGATCTCTTCCTCAACCATCAGTTCTTCTCCTTGGTGACAACCTGCATCACCAGTTTCTTACATATATTTTTAGAGAGCTTCTAAACATACATACAAAATTAAGTGAATGACAGACATCTATCCATAATCTCCTCTAATTTGCCTTTATTGAGGTATAATATACAATAAAGTTTACACATTTCAAGTATACAAGTCAATAAATTTTGACACATATATGCCCTAGAACCACCAACACTCAAAATGCAGAACATTTCCATTCCCAAAATATTGCTCTGCAATCTTTTCAGGAAACTACTCTATTCTCCCTTCTCTGGCCCCTGGCAACAGCCAATCTGATTTCTATCACTATCTAATCACTTTGCCTTTTCTAGAATCCACATATATAGAGAATTATACAATCCACAGTCTTGTGTCCCTTCATTCAGGAGAAAGTCTGTGAGATTCATTTGCATACATATATTATTACTCCTCTTCCTTATTACTGAGCAATACTTCATCCCATATGGATGGTATGCTATGTGCTGCATCATTCATAATTCCTCTGTTCACTGCCAAAGACTAAAGCTAAATCTCTCATTCACCATTCACTAAACTAAAATCAAAGTGGATTAGAGACCTAAATATTAAAACAGAAACACTAAACCTGCTACAATCCAGCTCAGGTCGAATTCTTGGAGACACTGGTGTAAGGAAAGACTTCATGAACAAAACCTCTGCAGCACAAGAGCTAGCTGAAGGAATCAACAACTGGGGTCTTCTACCCTTTTCATACGAACTTTTTGGTGATCATGAAGTGGTATCTCAGGTTAGCTTAAATTTTCAGTTCTCTAATGATTAATGATGTTTTACATCTTTTCATGTCCTTTTGCCTTCTGTGTATCTTCTTTGGTGAAATATCTTTTCATATCGTTTGCTCATTTCTTAGTTGAGTTGCTGACTCCTTGTTTATGACTGTAAGTGCTCTTTATGTATTTCAGATAAAAGCTTATTGCCTGATGTATTTGTGGTGAATATTTTATCCCAGATTTTATGCTCTTGTCTGTATTTTTGGATGAGCAGAAGATTTTAATCTAGATGAAATATAATTTTTATCCTAAAATTTTTATGGTTGGTATCTTTGTCAAAAACCAATTATAATCTATATTTGTTTTTGTTTTCAAAAGCTTTTGGTGTTCCATTCATATCTATATGCCTACTTTATGTTACTACAAAACGATTTAGATTAGATCTCCTTTATCAAAATTGCTTGATAGTTGCTTTGCTTTGTAAGTTCTGTTTCTTAAAACTATATTTCAGATTTTTTTTTACATATCAGTATCTAAAGACTTTCTTGTCCTTTTTTCATGGGGCACTGTAAAGAATTCAATAAAAGGGGCTGGGGATTTAGCTCAGTGGTTCTGGCGCCTGTCTTGCAAGCACAAGGGCCCAGGTTCGATCGCTGCCAACTATAAGGGTACTTTATTTGAATTTCTCTGAAGTCAGCAAACTCGTGTGAGTTTTCCTATGAGCCAGTTTTCGGTTGGCCTTTGCTGGGAGCTCTTTCTTGTCAGCTGTCTGTTTGTGTTCCTTTGTTTCGTTATTTTGTGTGCTGGGGATCAACTCCAGAGCCCCGTGCATATCAGGCAAGCTGCCTGCCCCCGAGTGCCAGCCCTCAAAAACTGCCTCTTCAGCCAATTTTCCATCATGTTGTGGATCTTTTCCTAATGGATTTATTGAAGTCCTTGAAAACCAATAAATTAACTCTTCACTTATGAAATGAGTGGTCAGTATTTTTCCAGTTTGGTCTTTTTATTGTTGCTGTTTTGATAATTTTACTATGAATAAAATGTATATACAATCAAATTATTTTTTCTCTTTTGATTTCCTAACTCCAGGATCATTTTTTTAAAACTCCTTAGTTTTTCTCTTTGCATTTTTATGTATCAGTTTTGGAAAACTTTTTTTCATTGAGTTTGAATTTTTTTGGCAGGAAGTACCAAATAAAGATTTCTAAAAATTATTTTTCTAAATGCCATCCAGTTGTCCACATAATTTTATTGAGATATCCATCCTTTCCCCATTAGAAACCCCACTTATATCATATATTGAATTGTTATGTTTTAAATTTATTTTAAGACTTTTCCTGGGCCGGAGAGCTAGCTCAGTGGTTCTGGCTCCTGTCTTGCAAGTGCAAGGACCTGGGTTTGATTCCCCGGTAAGCCCGTACAATTCTGGGCATGGAGACTCATGCCCAGTAGTAATCAGTACCACATACCACAGTGCCGGGCTTGGTGGCTCACACCTGTAATTCCAGCACTCAGGAGGCAGAGGCAGGAGGATTGCTGTGATGTGAGTTTGAGGCTGAACTCAGGGCCAGCCTGAACTACAAAGCGAGACCCTATCTCAGGAAAAAAAAAAAAAAAAGACTTTTCCTGCAAATTAATTTGCTCATTTATGCATACAATGGCACCATTTTTCTCATCCTATTACAGGTTTTGTTTTGTTCAGGGGATTAAACGCAGGGCCTTAGCACTAAGACACCTCCCAGCTCCTTTATTTATGTATATGGATTGATTGATTGATTGACTGACTGACTGACTGACTGAGATAGTCCCGCTAAACCACTAGTTACCTGGGCTGAGCTTGAACCCGTGACCTTCCTGCCTGTGCCTTCCAGAATGCATAAACCACCACATGTGGATATATATTATCATAGTTTTATTAGGAGTTTTAATATCACAGAAAGCTACCTAGCTTCTTTCATTACTCTCTTGTCAGAATTTGGTTATTTCTCCTTGTTAATTTAGTACAAACACAAAAATAAGTTTATCTAGCTTTAAAAATATTTTACAGCAGTCACATTAAATGTATAGATTAACAGAAAAAAGATTAAATCCTGATCATGATGATAAAATATGTAATGTCTGAATTTGCCCAAGTTTTCAACTCTTGAGTGGCTGACCTTTGTTTTTTTGAGGCAGCGTCTCGCTTTTGTAGCTCCGGCTGGCCCTGAGCTAAGCCTTGAACTCCCAGCCTTTCTCCTGCCTCTGCCTCCCCAAGTGCTGGGATTACAAGTGTGAGTCACCACCCCCAACACTGTGGTATATAGTTATCAGGATCAAACTCAGGACCTTGAGTTTACAAGGCAGGTGCCAGAACCACTGAGCTAAATCCCCAGCCCCTGAACTTTTGTGCTTGTATATCTTATACATGTCTTGTTAAATTTATTTCTATCTTTTTATCCAGCTTTTGTGTCTTGTCTTCTTTTTTGTATACTAACTGGCTTTTATTCATAAAAGTATAGATTTAAAGATTTCCAACACTCCACTCAGATAAATCACTAAATTCTCTTGTTGTTTGATAGTTTTTCATTATTTTCCTTGAGTTTTTTCCTATATATAATGAATCATATTGTCTTTAAATAGTTAATAGTAATAATACATATGCAAATAATAACAAAATCTCACCTTCTACCTATTTTTTTTTGTTTTCTAACTGCATTAGCAATAATATTCAGAATGATGTCGAATAACAAAGATTATGCAATGTACAATTCCAGTTAGACAACATTCTGGAAAAGGGTAAAATTATAGAAATGGGAAAGTAGATTAGTGACTACTGGAACTTACAGGAGGAGGTAAGGGGAAGGTGGGCATGGTTATGAAAAAGGACCGTGACCTGATTGTTCTATATCTAAGCTACACTACATCAACATCTGGGCTGTGATATGTACTGTAGATTTGAAAAGTACAACTGCAGGAGAACCTATAATTATCCCAAAATCAACATTTTAAAAAAATGTTCTGTCTTTTTAAAAATGAAAATGACGAGCACCTTATTTTCCCCTAACTTTGGTAAGAATAATTAGTCATGGTGTAAGAACATTAATCACATGGCAGCTCTTAGCATAAGATATAGCAAAGTAAGAACCAATTAGTTCAAATCTATGGGCAATGGTAATACATATAAATTAACAAAACTCTCATATATTGATAGATGTATTATGGGAGTACCTGTGTATTCCTTCCAGTTGAGTTTTTTAAATAATTTTTTTATTAGTACATGTTTGTGACACATAATAAATACATTCCTCATGGGCAGTTGATATGTTTGTGTATCACATCTTGACACTGTCACTTCTCCATCCTTCCCTTTCCCCATCCTTAGTTTCCCTTCTCATTGGCAAAATGTCTACTTCCTGTTTCCTATTATCTATTTCTATTTTAAATTATTTATACTTAGGGTTTCTCATATAAGAGAAATCATGCAATACTTAAACTGATTTATTTCACTTAACATTAAGGTCTCAAGGTACATCCATTTTCATGCAAATGACAATGTATCCTTCTTTACAGCAGAGTAGTGCTCCACTGTGTACATATGCCACATTTTCTTTCCCTTCTCACCTGCTCATGGACTTATAGGATGCTTCCAAGACTTAGCTATTATGAGCGCTGTAAACATGGTTCTGCATGTTTCTCTATAATATGGTGTCTTCAGATCTTCCAGGAAGATACCTAGAAGGGGTATAGCTGACTCAAATGATTTCTAATTTCAGTTTGAGGAACCTCTGTACTGACTCCCAAGATGGTTGTACTAGTTCACGTTCTCACCAGCGGTGTAGTAGAGTTCCTTTTTCTCCACAGCCTCACATTAGAGATAATTCTTGGGAACAGAAAGAAGAAATGAATATGGCAATATTAATCATTGGTGAGTCTCGGTGAAAAAATATATGAAAGTTTGCTATATTATTATAGCACTTTTGGGGATTTTTTTGGTATGTGGTCCTGGGAACTAAACTCCAGCCCTTATGCTTTCAATGTAGGTATGGTATTAAATAAACTAAATCCCATGCTGTGAGGATATTTTTAATAAAAGTTTTTTAAAATGATAAAACTTTATATTAGAATAATAATAATAATGTAGGGGATCCTTAATATTCCTAAGTGAAATACTGAATAATTTTTAATACGTTGTCTTAAATTCTAGAACTGATTACTGACATTTAAATTTTAAGGACAAGGCCAGCTATGTCCCTCAATGCAAAAGCATTTGCCCAATACGTGGGAGATCCTCAGCTGAATCTTTAGCATCATGAAAAATATTTTAAGGATAACCACGGAGACTAAAAACAAAAGCTTTGATGAGAGAAGAAGTCCATTATAAAAAAGTAAAAAATAGTTCAAATATACTAGTAATCACAAAAATATAAATAGAAATACATTTCTATATGTATAGAAACAAATAAATTGAAGATATCAATTTCAGGGATTACCTCATAAATACACTGGCCTTACATATTACACACAAAGTTTAGATGGAAAGTTAGACTGATATTTCACATAAATATTTATCAAAAGAAAGCTGAACCTGGTATGGATATACCTGCCTTTAATCCCAGCACTCTAGAAGGCTGAGGCAAGACAACAGGTTCAAAGCTAGTCGGGGCAACCTAGAAATTCAGCGAGACCTTGTCTCAAAATAAAAATGGCCATGGACATCAGTCAGTGTGAAAGCCCTAGGTTCAATCCCCAGAACAAAAAGCAGAGAGGCAGGGAGGCAGGGAGGGGGAGAGAGAGAGAGTGGAAGGGGGAGAGGGGAGGAAGAGGAACACAGGGAGAGGGAGAAAAAAAAAGAGAGAGATTAAAACCAAACAGATTTCTAGTAGTAAAAAGTGATATATACACATGGCCAAATTTCCTCCCTGAGTCTATCATTCTCTATTTCCAGCAGCAAAAGCTTTTATTCCCAATCAACTTTCCAAAGTGGGATAGTACCAGTAACTTATTTTCATTTGCCAGTTTGATACAAAGAAAAGATCATTTTGTAGTTTAACATCAAAGCCCTTACTCACTCAACCACAGCAGAGATCACACCATAATATCTTGAAGTCAGTGGCCCACCTCCAGCCCAGGGAGGCAGAAACTGGAGATCTGCTAGGGCTCATGGGGACACTGAGCCCAAGGTGACAGGAGTAATAGAGGAGAAAGGGAGGAAGCTCATTTCCTGGGGCATCTGACCACTGAACACCCCCTACCTGCTCAACAGAACATATTCCCATTAATTCTGAGAGGCCTATTTAATCTCTATACAGCTCAGTGTTTGTTTACTATACAATCATGAACAAAGCTGCCCCATGCCCCAAGGCAGCAAATAATAATAATTCTCTTACAAACCCTTCTGAAGGACCAATTGTCTTTGCTTTTTACACAAAGCTTTCATTAGAAACTTTTGATGGAAGTAGGTGTTCTCTTGGTTACTTTCTCATCACCCTTAACTCTAAGGAGGAAATGCCTATTTCAGCTCACAACTATAGAGGGTTCAGTCCATACTCTGCTGGCTCCAAGGCAGGGTGGCACGGCCGATGTGGCAGAGGAGAAACAGTCCACAACATGGCAATGAGACGCAGAGTGATCAATCAAGGGAGGGGGGTGGACCCTTCCAGGCCACGCCTGCAGTGACGCAGCTCTCCTTACCAGACTTCACCTCCCACCCTCACTTTTGTCTGTAAACTCGTCAGTGAGTGTCACGCCCCCAGGACCCAACCACCTTCCCCAAGCCCCACCTGTGAGCGCAAGGATCGTAGGCAGCATCTAGATAGAAACCATAACAGGTGCAGTTGGAAATTTCCAGAAAATTCTCTGATATATTTTCCATGAAAACAAAGAAAGCAAAAAAGAAAACATTTTATATCAAATTTAGTGAAAGGTTACTGAATTGTTGGTAAGAATTCTTAAGTTTACTAAAAACATCTGAGTGATGAATCCATGCTAGATTTTCTGCTCTGTTCTCAGTTCTAATTCTCAAAACAAGCTACAGTTCGGGCAGCACTATTGTCTTATTTTTACTACCCAATTGATGCCAGCAAGGTTAAATGACTTGCCCCATGCCAAATGCAAATAAACCAGACTCATGCTCAAAGATGAATGAGTTCACAAAAGTAAACTCTCTTACTATCAGCAGTATGGATAAACCTGAAAATAATGATAATGGTTATTATAATTTCTCATTAACCAGCCTGCATCATTTCCTTGTAGAAGACTCTACCCATACTGTAAAGACTCTAGGGTATGCATTATGATTAATACAAGCAGAAAATTCAGATTTCATATGTCTCTGAACTCTGGAAAAATCTGGACGGTTAGTTAATAGCAGCAGCCACTTCTGCCAGGAGTCGACAGTCCATCGTTCCCACGACTTCCGGATCCCAAGCAGATCATCCCTGACAGCCTGGGCTACTTGTCCACAGGCTTTTGCTGATGCAGCTGCTCTGGCTTAATGCTTAAGAAAGGTTGGTTCAATTTGTAGGCTGGAGTTAAAATTAGCCAAGAGTTCTAAAAGCCATACAAAAACCACATGCATCTTTCTGTCACTGTTTTTCCCCATCCTTTTTGCTTGAATGCCTGGAATCTAGGTTTGCACAAAGGAAAGAAGAAAAATAACAGCAGGACATGGAAATGATTGCCAAACTGTCTATCTTACAGTAAAGAAGGAAAAATTTTATATTGTTTTGCTTTCTATAGCCACCTTCAGAATGAACAGTAAAGAAAGTGAGGTGAAAGACCTAACAAGGTTTAGTGTTTTGGTTCACTCGCCTGCCCTGTCAAGGCCACGTCCTATTTACCACTATCTGCATACATGTGGGAAAATGAAAACAGATGGCGCTTGCCACAGGCTGCAAACAAGGTTCCTTTTCATCTGGCCTTGTGCAGCTTCTGGAAGCAAGCTCCTGTTCTCTCTCTTAGTATTGGCTTTGTTTTAAAGCATTTACCTCCAAAAAACTCAGTGAAAAGAATATCAGCCTCTCTTAGATTCTTCAAGGAATTTGTTTAAAGTAGCAAATACATACCTAGCAATTCTAAGCCAGATCACTTTCATTGTTATTGTTTTCATATTAAAAATAAAAGGCTTTAGCAATATAAGCAGTTCTTGAAGTATTTCTCCTTTTAGCTGACCGGGTAAATATTTCTGCTATCTCAGGGGCTGTGCTGAAAGAGCTTCACGCTTCATCTTCAGCATAAAAGATGGTCTCCAGCAGCTCCCAGGTTGCTAAACAAATACCCCGCAAGTAGGTACCTTGTTATCCCCAAACACATGCTCTGTTGGAAGTGTGCTTAGATAAATGTAGCCACAGATCACTTTTTCAAAGCTTTATCTTATCCTCACCTTTTTCCTAAAACATTATTCAGAAACACAAAATGGGCTTGAATTTCGTCTCTTTTCCCTGCTC
The DNA here is from genome assembly GCA_004026965.1 of Petromus typicus. Lineage (NCBI taxonomy): Eukaryota > Metazoa > Chordata > Mammalia > Rodentia > Petromuridae > Petromus > Petromus typicus. Next base: position 24,273 of record PVIR01014397.1, on the reverse strand, counting down.
GGCCTTTTCTTGGAAGAGCAAGAACAGAGAGGGCCAGGAAGTAAGGAGCATGGAGGGGGAGCAGCAAGACTCCCTCCCGGACACAAAGAATAAGTATCAGCTCTTATATACAGTTGACACATTTGAGAATCAGGCTCATAATTCTTGGCTGTAAAAAAAAAAAAAAACTCTACAAAGGTAACAAGCGACGATAAAGAATTTATGTCTGAAAAATGCTTCTGCTTCTTCTACACTTATTTAAAAATTAATGGCATATTTTTAAAAGGTATTCCATTCAAAGATTTTCATCACAGAAACGTTATATAAATTTTATTAAAGTACCTGACTATTAAGTGCTAGTTACTCTGGATGGTAAAGCAAAATACAAACCAGCAGCTAATTGCATGCTAAAAGAACAGTAAATTCTTTGAAGCTTTTCTTTAAGAAGCTTCAACAGTCTAATTAAAGGGAGCTTAAAGAGAAAAGGAGAAGAAAGAACAATGTAGGAGGAAAGCCTTTTCACTAAAGACCAAGAAGCCAACTCAAGTTTAAAGTTGAGTCCCAGGGCCGGGGAGTTAGCTCAGTGGTTCCGGCGCCTGTCTCGCAAGCGCAAGGACCCGGGTTCGATTCCCCGGTAACCACGTAACAATACTGGGTGTGGAGACCCACACCCAGCAGCAACCAGTACCACATCCACAGTGCCGGGCGTGGTGGCTCACGCCTGTAATCCCAGCACTCGGGAGGCAGAGGCAGGAGGATTGTGATGTGAGTTTGAGGCTGAGCTCAGGGCCAGCCTGAACCACAAAGCGAGACCCTGTCTCCAAAAACCTAAAAAAGAACAAAAAAGTAATAATAATAAAAAAATAAAGTTGAGTCCCAGATGCCCTGGTTCTCAGACAGACACCAGTCTGATATGCTCCTACATCTGATGGCATCTGGCTAGGAAGGACCAGCCATGAAGGTCAAGCCCAAGAAGGCCTGGATATTAGACACAAACTAGCTACCTTCAGGCTTCTCTAGCATTAGCCTACAGAAAACAACTGGCTCAAGGATACATATTATGGTAAAATTTGCTTAAAATAATCATAATTCAAAGATTGAGTTTCTTTTTCTTCTTTTGTCCATCCACAATATTTAGAGATTTGACATAATTATGTTAATTACAACACATATAAGACCATTCCACTTTATAATGCCAATTTTAATCAAAGCTTTGCATGCGATTTGAATTTTAGGAGCTTAGGCTTGAGGCTCAAAACAGAAACATTTTATAACAAAGAGAATATTGCACATATGTAATCTTTTATAAACATAATCCTGGTTGATTATTTTTTGTATTTGAGGCTGACATAAGTAGTTTGCTTTTTCTGGAATTTTTAAACCAGTTCCTAAACAGAAGGAGTATTTTCCAGTCTGATCCAGTAGGTTTCTTAGTCTTGCCCAGGCTTGGCCAGGATTGTAACATATTCAGCAGCACCTGAAGTCTTTAAATCAATTCAAACATCTCTGCTCTGACAAAAAAATTTTATGTCTAGAGAGTTGGCTCTATAGGATGGTAGGTGATCAGTAAGATTAAAACTGGACTTTCAACTTTTCAGGGTCAACACTATTATCCTTGGTTTCCATTTTCTAAAGTGATTATGGGTTTGTTGACTTTAATTAACTACGAAATCAAATGAAGACCTCACCTTGTGGTGCCCGAATTCATTCAGAATGCTTCCCAGTTTTCTGGTGTTGCTGTATGTTTTTTGGGCAGCCAGAGCAGGGTGAGGGTCCCGCCAGTCGATGGACAGGCGGTGAAACCACAGGCGCTGGCTCTCCAGGGTGTGGGCTGACCTGGCGCTGGGATCAAAGCGGTGCACTTCGCATCCATCATTGGCCATGCTCACCTCGAAGTGGGTATCGTCACTTCCCAGCCTGGAGAGGAAGAGGATGGGAATCAGTGACACCAGAAACGGTGCAGCAGAGAGTTGGACAGACGACATGACAGTTCCCTGGGACTTCTTTTATTTTTTATTTATTTATTTTATTTTATTTTATTTTAGGTTTTTGGAGACAGGGTCTCGCTTTGTGGTTCAGGCTGGCCCTAAACTCAGCCTCAAACTCACATCACAATCCTCCTGCCTCTGCCTCCCGAGTGCTGGGATTACAGGCGTGAGCCACCACGCCCGGCACTGTGGTATGTGGTACTGGTTGCTGCTGGGTGTGGGTCTCCACACCCAGTATTATTATGTGGTTAACGGGGAATCGAACCCGGGTCTTTGCGCTTGCGAGACAGGCGCCGGAACCACTGAGCTAACTCCCCGGCCCGGGACTTCTTTTATTTTGATATATGTAAAAGCATTATAACTCAAACCCTTTGAATAAAACAAAAAGGAATTAGGTGCTAAATGCAGACAGAATATCACATGCTCAATCATGTAGAAGCATACTAAAACAATTTTTTTAAAGATATAAATCCTAGTAGCAGTGAGATAAATCAGGAGATCTGCCACCATTAAGACTTTCTCAAATATGCCAAAAATAAAGTCCCCAGCTTTATTCCCTTGAGGAGAGGTGCTTTCTACTAATGAAGAAATTTGTCTCCATTCTAATGTCCACAGTGCTGTGCAAGCATTTGCCTTAAAGGCAACAGCTGTTTTCTTAGAAACAGTATATCTTAAAATAGCACATCTAAAGAAAAGGAAAAAGAAAGGCAGATATAATGGTTCTACCAGGCCCAGAATGCAAGAGATAGAAGAGGCCTCTTATCCAAATTCACATCACCAAAGGGAAGAAATTATGCATTAACTATACCTAAGAGCCCATTAAGTAGAAAAATCATGTGGACAGTTAATATACTATAAATATTAGAATTTACTCAGAAATATTTGTTATTTGATGGAGGGAGAATCATTGCTTTAACTAAAACATCGATTTGAATGGAAAAGCACAAAATTAACTGGTAAATGGTGATTATGGCTTTTCTGTTCGAAACTGTACTTTAGTATACCAAAATCCCCAGGACTATTGTAACACACTGGTCAAATCAGAACCCAGGCAGAAATGCTTTATTATCTTAAACCACTATTTGAGACTATTGAATAACTTGGAGCATACAAGTTCAGTGGCTAACAATTATTTACCAACTCTGAGTCAACTAAAATAAGTCTTCGGTATAGAGATGCTCTGGCTAGATCTTCTTAGTTGCCTCTCAAGTTCCTTCACTCTTCTCACTGGACTCCATGAAACACCAGTCACCCATCGGATGTCCCTCAACTGTAGTTCTTCAGACTCTCTTTGGCTAGAAAAAGAATTAATGGCCCACTTAAATATTCTTCTTTCTTCTACCCAAGTCCTGTTCCCTACCTTCTAATTTCTTGTCGAGTTCATAGAATTCAGCCACTGTCATCTCTGCTCAAGTTTCCCTCCAATTTTTCCGATCTCTAACCTGCTGTGGCAGATCAGTTCATTGTTCCTAATTCTTCACCCTTCTTTCATCCACATGCCACATGTCGTTTTTGAGGGAGTGTCCTTCCTATTCTCTTGATTGTTTTGACTGGATCACATGACTTCTCTTGGAAGTCACAGGGTCCCAGTCCTTATCCGAGGACTTGGGTGCTTCTGTTCACTCTCTAGAGATAGAATCAAGATTAAAATGTGTCCCAAACAATTTGGTGTCCAGAAAATAACTATGAGGCGCCAGGGACTTAGCTCAGTGGTTCTGGTGCCTGCCTTGCAAGCACAAGGGCCCAGGTTCAATCCCCAGTAACCACATACAACAATACTGGGCATGGAGACTAATGCCCACCAGCAATCAAAACCTCATACCACAGTGCTGGGTGTGGTGGCTCACGACTGTAATCCTAGCACTCAGGAGGCAGAGGCAGGAGGATTGCTGTGAGTTCAAGGCTGAGCTCAGAGTCAGCCTGACCTACAAAAATGAGACCCTGTCTCAAAAAAAAGAAAAGAACTGTGAAGAGCAAGAGACAATCTCAGCTAGTCAACAGGTCTTCCATAAAAAACAGATCTTCATTCACCGTCTAATCTTGAAATACAGTATCAAAGTTCAGCCCAGCCTGGATCAGTTGAAGCCAAGCTGGCCTGTAGACACAATAATAAATAATGGGAGTTTTAGATCTTACAGAGATTTGATACAAAGCAATAGCTACCTGATAGACCTACTAGTCAAAATTATCCACTACTTCTAGTACACAAAGTTACGCACCTATAGATAGGATGTTATAGACGTCATCTATTACAAAGGCTTTTTCATTTCATTAACTTCATTGAAAGTTAGATGAGTCAAGCAGAGATGACACAGGTCATGTAGTAGGAAAAGATAGCTCTGGAGCTTCACTAAGACAACATTAAGTTGAAAACTACTCACTAAGTACAATTTGTACCTACATATATAACATATAATATATATATAATACATGAACCTCATAGAGTAAAAGTGTACGTAGTTTTTTCCTTAGTGAATTTTCAGAATTTTTTCAAGAGTTTTCTACTCGAAAGCAAATACAGGTATTTAAGAGCTTTAAAAATTCTAATAAAATTACGTACCATTTGTAACTAATCATTTTGGCAAGACATTTTATTATATATTGACATGTTTCCAAGTTAAACTATCATTTTAGATTTTTAAAAAAAATTTCAAATACATAAAAAACTAATTGTAGGAAGTATATAATGACACTTAGCTGCTAATTTCCAGAGATTAACATAGTTGGCAATATTTTGTGAGCCTTTTTCAGACATCTTCCAGACATAAAAAATGTTTTCTATTACCATAAGTACATATATACACAATGAGTTAATCATTAAATAGTGAGGATTACTGCATATAATAAACATGTAAATGAATAACAATTATTTGTAATTTTTACCTTAACTTATGTCATTTTTCCTCAATTCATTTAATATTAATATATAAGTATATACTATACTGGAAAGTAACACACTGTATTAATTTAGTGTTCTTAATTCTTATTTTCACTTGTTTGAAATAGTACTTCTTAAGCTTACTTTGAATTAGTCAGGATTGTTATAGGTACAAAAAGTAAGGTGTAGAGCAACTGGAATATACAAAGGTGTTGTAAAACACAGCCCAACATAGTTAAACACGAGTCAGTGTCTATCCTGGAAGTTTATAGATCCTTGATATGTGTGAGGAACCAGAGAGGACACAGTAAACAAATGAATTAGTTAAACATGGTCCTTGAGCTGAGGAAGCTCACAAAGCAGGAATGAAGAGCTTTGAACAAATAACTATAGTGATAACTCTAGCCACAATATACCTAGTTCATTTTTAGAAAGCCATTTTATATTGTTATTTAGCTGGATTGTATCATGGCTTCCATATCAAGGTCTAAGACAACTGTTCTGTTGTCAGCCATCTTGTTTGCAGTCATTAGGAGCGGTAGAAGGGGAAACAATGGTCACAGCTTTTCCTCTGGGGCCACAGCCTGAAAGCCGTACACATCATTTTCACTTATGTGTGGCCATTTGGTGCTACAAGGAAAGTCAGGAAACATGGCTACCAGCAGGTAACCATGTGCCCTGCTGTTCTCAGGAATCCTGTTACCAAAGAGGAACAGAAGAATGGATAATGGGGGCAATTAGCAGTTCCTACTACAAACCCACTTATGAAACAGTTGAGTAGTTACAATCTATGTTCTAAAATACAAGATTTTGACTGGAGACTGAAATCTGCCTCCCTACTGAGGAGAGAGAAAACTGTGTAACTTATGTTTAAAGTCTTATTCTGCATATAGTAATGCTGGGGTTTGAGGTCACAATGACTTTTCTACACAGAAGGATCATCAAATGTAAGAGCTACTGAAGAAATAGGAAGAGGAATTTTACAGGGCTAAATTTCCAGAGCAGTAGGATAACAGAGTGGCCACTGGGGCTCTCCTTCTCTGATGGCTTAGAGAAAAGTAATCAGGACCCCTGCATGCAGCTGGGCGGGTTGTACACTAAATGACTCTAGGAGATGCCGTTCACATCGTATTGACCGTACTGATGATTTCTAGCAGATTGCAGTTGGACTTCTTGAGAGAAAGCTGCTTCTTTTGCAAGCTGTGCAAAAGTGCTTTTCACTAGCTGTGGGTAGTACTGGAAATCAATCACATGGCCTTTCCTACTACTGGAAGGTAAAAGATGGATTGTGGGACTTTCAGGTTTTTGGTTACTCATTGGACAGGAGCCTTGAGAATATTAAGGTGAGTGGCTTTTATGTTCCCTAGGGAGAGTCATAACTCAGACCCTAAGTTCATGAAAAGATGCTTAAGATCAGTTGTCTGTAGGAAGACACAAATCAAAAACACGGTGGAATAGCTCTTTACATTCACTAGGATGGCTATCATTGAAATGTTCAATAATAATTAAGCTTTGGCAAAAATATGGAGAAATTAGAATATGCATAGATGACTAGTGGGTCATAGATGAACATAAAATGGTACATACTCAAGCTAAATGAAAATATATATCCACTCATAAACTGTACATGACTGTTCCCCTCAATATTCAGCATAATGAAAAATAGAAACAGCCCAAACTGATGACTGGATAAGTAGAATGTGGTATATCTCTACAATAGGATGGTATTCATATATATAAAAAAGGAGAGGCTGGGGATTTAGCTCAGAGGTTCCGGCACCTACCTTGCAAGCATAAGGGCCCGGGTTCGATCCCCAGTAACCACATACAACAATGCCGGTGTGAAGACTCACACCCACCAGCAATTAGTACCACACACAACAGTGCCAGGTGTGGTGGCTCACGCCTGTAATCCCAGCACTTGGGAGTCAGAGACAAGAGGATTGCTGTGAGTTCAAGGCTGAGTTCAGGACCTGAACTATAAAGCAAGACCCTGTCTCAAAAAAAAAAAGAAAAAAAAAGGAATGGAGGCTCATACTTGCTATTATGTGGAGGAAACTTCAAAACATTATTCTAAATGAAAGAAAACAGTCCAGAAGATATACATTACATGATTCTATTTATGTGAAATGTCTACGATATGTGAGCTAATACAGACAAAAAAAGAGTGGCCGGTGCTTGAGGCTGGAGAGCTCAAGGGAAGAGAGGTAAAAGCTGGAGGAAAATTGGGAGTAGCTACTATCAGGTATGGGGCTTCCTTTAGGGGATGATAGAAATGTTTTACATTAAGCACAGTGACTAGAAGCCATTGAGTTCAATGGTTTAAATATGTGAACTATACCTCAATAAACCCACTTGCCAAGCTAAAGTATATAAAATAAGCCAAAGACACATTGAAGAAAAGGTTTAAACCCTCATCGTTGAAGGGAGAGAGGTTAGAAGAGGTAAGACAGTTACTATTTTCCCTGGGAGTTTCAGCACTTTGTCCTTTATTCCAGCAGGAACCAAAGAAATGGGCAAAATGATCCTATAGGTGTATAAAGTGCCAACTGCCAGAGGGGCAGAAATAGGATTTGTAAAGCATAAATGACATTTAATGGTAAATATTTAATGGTAAACATATTTTATAATTATTGATTTTTGTTTAATCGCATTGCCCAAAATGCCAAGATTTCATCTAAAAGATACATTCTCCACTGGGTAATAGCATCTCAAAGGAGTGCAGTGAATTTTATCTAAGGGACAAAAAAATGTCCTCTCTTCAGTTGCTTTTACATAAAAAGCATCAGTATTATACTACATAAAGAGCTAATAGTGCATCTCTGATACTAAAAGTTCAGGGGACATTATTAGGGAAAAAATTGTTCAAAAAGGGACATTAGGGTCCACAATATTTGGATTCTCCCATGTAATTCAGTCTACGCAGCATGTACTGCACTAATATTATTTCTCCCATCTTAATTAAGACAAAAATATTTGCCTCTAAATCTTGCTATTTCTTAAGATGATCACCAGAAACTCCAAGTTTCCTGTGTAAAATATCGGTCTTCCTGCCCAACCTTGTGTCACTGGTGAAATCCTGCTTCTCACACTAAGAAATTCTGTTCTGAAAACTACGACTTCTCATAGAACAACAGGGAGGAATGTTGTCCTTTGTGCCAGCTTTTCTCAATCTTCCTTTCCTCACCCACTTCTACCCCTAAAATATCATCTTTGTCATAAAAGAAACAGAAGGGCTGCTCCGCTCTTCAGGTTGGCAGTCCTTCAGCCCGCCTTCCCCCGGGCCGCTCAGACGTCTCCCCTCCACCATCTCCACACACTGGCCCTGGGACTGGAATCGCAGGTACAAGACATGAACCTCTAAGCCCACAGCCTCTCTCTAGCTGTCCCCTCTTTCTACTTCTCTGTCGTAGCTACTTTTCTTTTCAGGGCCTACCTGGTCTTCACTAGCCCTTCCCACCCTATTTGAAAACTCCAAGGGCTGAATTTTACTTGGCACGAGAACATCACAGAGCACAGTGCAGTAGACACATATGCTTCCCGCTCGCCGTGGAGTAAAAGGCTTTGATGCCAAGGAAGGGAATTTCAGCCACCAGAAGGACAGCAGAAGTGATGCAGCTCTCGGGCTGGAGGAAGGGAGGGGGGTCGGGTCACACATAAGGCCACAGGCCTTTGTCTCCTGACTCCGTGTCCTCCTTCTGGAAAGGTTGCTGCCCCACAGTGGCTATGTCTTGGATTTGCCTTGGAATTCTGGGTATCGCAGCAGTGCTGTGTTGTGGCTGCCAAGGCCCTGGGGTACGTAACACCCACATGACTCACCACCTGCCCTCCCCATCTGCCGTGCATCCCAGCGCTCACAGGTGCCAGAGTCCAGGGCGTGCTCGTGCCCTTTGCGGCCTGCCGGTCCAGGCGCAGCGCTGCTGCCCTGAGCCGCCCAGCGTCAGCCGAGCTCTGTCCCCCAATTTTGCAATTTTGCAATTTTGCAATTTTGCAATTTTGCAATTTTCCCAAGCAGGGAAGCTTGTCGCGACCCCAATCTAGTCACGGTGCAATCAGCATCAGTCCACAAGCCAAAGCCTCCTTTTAAACCACCAGAAATATTTTCTTTAGTTTCCAGTTTTCAATTAGGTGCTTTTATGTTTTTCCATCAGACATTAACCTTTATAATCTACTTATTTCCTTCCTCTGTGGAATTCAAGGGTTCTCATCTCTTCCTTACAAAGCTGATTTCTGAATGGTAAAAATCAGTAAGAAAGTGCCTTTTTAATGTAATAATCTAAAGTCCTACTACAAAGCCATTTAATCTAACCGCTCTGAAGTACAAGGAAAGAAAAAGGAAAAATTTTTTTAAAATTCCTCCAAAACAACTGACAGGTTTTATTTGATTATATGCCTTAATTTAAATTGTTCTGCAGTATAAAATACTAAGTAAAATATAAAGCAGTTCAAAGCAAAAGGACCAAACTGAGATTTCCTATTTGCATGTGGTGCTATGCAATTATTTTCTGGCCTACTTTCATACTTTTTTAATATGACATAAAATAAACTGTTGTCACAACTTCCCATCCTCCCCGCAGTCTGGAGGCTCAGCTGGTGGACTCCCAGGAAGAGAGCCCAGTTGTACCCAGCTGGCTGAGTGGCTCATCTTCTAACCGAGGCCTCCCTCAAAGGAGCCTCCCTGTAGCAGCCATGTACCGAGGGCCTCCTATAGCCAAGCCTCACAGAGAGATGTCATCAGTACCTTCCTTTAACCCACGTAAGGAGTACCCACGAGCCTTTAGCTCTCATTCAAAGCTGATGCTCATTACTCTGTAAGAACTGGCCATTCTTGTCAGCTATCGCTTGATAACAACTGTGATTTTTCTGTCTCCCCACCTTCGGGGAGTCCCTGGCTGTGGAGACTCAACCCTGTCAACCCTGTCACAGGGCCTTGGCTGGCAGCTGTCAGAATGTAAACCGAAGAGGTAGAGAATGAGACCTGTAAATGAGGAAGAGGCCTGTAACATCTGCTAAAGTCCTCAGGATGATTGGGAAAGGACTTCAGTGGTTTAGCCCAAGAATCTCTCTCACTCCTACACAGTTGATGGGACAGGGTGTTGTGAACAGAAATAATTTCCTTCGGCTTTTTTTTTTGAAACACACATCATTGGTAAGCTCAGAATTGTTTATAAAAATATCAATTTATTTGATAAAATAACACTCATGTTACCAAAAAAATCTCTAAACCCATTTACATATCTAGATCATTTTAGTAAATGCATACTAACATTTCTTAATTTTGAAAAAAAAAGTAACAAAGTTATCATAAGAGTAGCCTTTAGTTTCTTTTTAAAATACAAAACCACATGTAGATTTATCATTGATACAAATCATAAATACCGAGCAGTGGGCACTATCTTAGGCCACGCGACACTGTGTAAAATGTCTACCTGTGCTCATTAGTGTTCTCTTTATAAGAAGGCTGCTCTGATTCTGGCTGAAAATCTCTGGTTTCACCAGGCGGATCTCTGTCACACTGAGAAGTGATCAGCCGCAGAACAGAGGAAAGTAGGGCTAGTCAGGGTGACCTCTGTGACCAGCTGATTTATAGGCCACAACTGTGACACACGCACGGCCCAGCAAGGCCGAGCACCTGTATAAACTGCGACGCGTGCAGGAGGGTCGGCGTGGGTACGTACCCCACAGAGTAGAGGCGGCACTGCTTGCTGCGGATCTGATGAGCTAAGCCGAACCTGTCATCAAGGCATGCCAGCCACGGCTTGTTTGCAGGGTTGGAGTCAGTAGCCAGGCTGTCTGCGCTCATGCGATTGCATGCAATCTGTGGAAATTGGAAATCAATATGAATAATTTGAAATGCTGGATGATAGATGGCAGGTAGAGACTAACTGCTTCTCTGGTCCCTGAAAGCCTTAATAGGAGAGTTACGTCCTCCACTGCTAACTACTCCCCTCCCCGGGGAACTGCAAGGCTACTGTAAAGTGTTCAGAGGAATCGCAATTACACCCCAGACAAGCAGTAACTTCGTGAGGACTCGATGCAAGTGTGAAGGGAGGTGATGAGCTGTCCTAACCACTGGCCCAGACAGCAGATCCGGAGTAGAGATGGAGGGAAGAGCTGTGCAGAGGTGGGTTAGTCTGGGAGGATGACAGGCAGCGGCAGGGAGGCTCAGACAGGGGCCTTTCCGGACCCAGGCAGCGCGGCGCCCACTGTCAGATGTGGCTTACAGCTGCAGCACAGAGCTCAGAAGGATGCAAACAAGGTAACTGATCCTTTATTTCAGACAGATAAGGTGAGCCATAAAGTCACAAAAGTGGCATGTGCTTCCCAAGGCAGGCAGCTGAGCTTGGGTCAGGGGAAATTATGAGGTAGTTCCTATTGAAAAGAAGGTGTTTTTCTCAAGAAACTTCTCTAACTAGCTTCCTCCTGGGAGGACAAGGCAAGAGTCCCAGACAGGAGGCTCCTAGAAGCTAACCGAGGCACTTTGCGGACCTCATCTGTCAAAACTGGGTGAGGAAACCAAAGGCAGTGTAAGTCTAAGTCAAGCAGAAGTAAATTTCTAACTCCAAGTGCGCACCGAACAAACATACTTTATAGAGGATGCTGATCGTGTTTGAGACTTGCGCAGTTTGCATGGCTGAGGCTGTTGGAAAGGAAGAAAGGAGGTCTGTGGCCAACGGAGTCACCTTGCTGAGCAGCAGGATCCACCTCCTCCCCACTCCAAACCCTCAGTCATCACGATGCCCACCACACGAAGTTCCTGCTCTTACATCGAAGACTATAGACCACTCCAGAGGCAGAAGATGTTTTGAGGTTTGTTGTACAAATTCATGAGCAAAAAATAACAGCAAGGAGTTTTTTTTTTTTCCTTAACAAGATATTTTAGAATTGCCTAATCTGTTTACTTGATTTTCCAGTTTTATTTTAAAAAGTGCAGGAACTCTTCATCTATTACAACATCTGCGTCACTATTGCTGTAACCTCGGGCTGAACTGGCCACTGTCCTGACAGTATTTATCAGACATGGCGAGAGCCTCCTGCCGGGATTGAGATATTTCAGAGGAAAGTAGAAACAGAAAAGGCTAGATACTGTTTTCCTTCAACCTAGTGTTTTTTATATCTCTATCTCTAACTCTGTTAAAGAAGAAAAATAATAATAGAAACTATGCTACAGAATATATTTATTAACTAGATGCATCAACACGTTAATCTGTCCAACTCATTTTCTACTATTCCCCTATTAAGTAAACAAAGCAATATTCTGCCTGTCTACATCTCCTTCCTCACTTTCCATCAAGGGAAAGGAAGTTTTAGCCCAAGTGCTGATGTGTCCATTTGGCTCTGATGTGCTAGTGGGCAGATGGGTGCTCTGCATGGTGCCCGCTCTCCAGTAGCGAGCTGGCCAGTCCAGGGCAGTCTGTGGGCCTCACAGCATTCCTGGACCTCATAAGCTAGAGCCATTTGCTTGAGGACACTTTCTGGAATGTTCTTTTTAACTATGCATTGGTTCCCTTTGCTACTGCTCTTGGTGAGCACTTCTCCACCAAGAACTTCCAATGTGAGATAGGATATGTATGTTCAACAGGTCCCTTGCTCATGCTTTCCTTCAGATACCACCAAAATCAAATGGTAGCTTCTGCCTTGGTGTTTAAGGTATAATCTTGCCTGTACCTGCATCAGAATCACTTGGGATGTATTTTAACAATACAGATTCCTGGGTTCTGCTCCATATCTGCAAAATCAGAATCTGGAAGACTAAGACCTGGGAACATGCATTCTAAGGAACACTATCCAGGTAAGTCTTCCACAGATGGTCCTGAGACTTCCCTGGAGGGTCTTGGCGTTTTGCAAAGCCCAGGGAAAAGTTCCAAGCTGGTCTCTTCTGTGTCTTTGTGAATTAAGGGAAGAGGATACACTTGGGTCGGAGCTTTCAAATGAAAGCAGTTGCCTCTGACCTCATCCCTAATGAAGGACCAGCGTGGTTGAATTAGACCTCCAGAAGTCAGGTATGAAGGGCTAAGAGTCAGGGTTTTGAAATCTATTTTCTCTTCTTTGGCCAATGTCAGTAGCTAGAGTTTTATTCTATTAAAGATAATGCTTTGTCTAATTAAGCATTTCTTCCTCTTCAGGGATTTTTATCTTGCACAGACATCTCCCTATTAGAGAGACATTCTTTTCTATGCAGTCTTTCTAATCATGTTCCCTTCTCTTCCCTTAGTTCAAAAATAAAACCATAGGCATTCTACAGTGTTAACCATTCATTAACCATGTCACAGATAGACATTCGCTTGTGGAAATAGCTAGGATGCCTCTACAAAATTCTGTTCCTCAAATTAATTAAATATTGAGCCCTTTCAAACTTTCTAGTTAAGATTTATGGCCAGAGCTTCTGTAGCCCTCTTTCCAAGCAAAATAAGTGAGGGCAGCAACTCTGAGTTAAGCTCTAACTCAAGTAATTACGCTCCCTGTCTGGCTAATTCTCCCTTGTAATTTTAGCCACATAACGTACATGAGGCCTAAACAAAGGAACATAGACTCCAGGGGGAAAAATGTTCTCTGGAATTATTTTCAGTTAGTTAGCGTCTATGGATCTCACTGATTTTCATTTCATGTTGCACCCCCGAAGCTTGGGTAGTGTGTCTGCCGATCTGTGAGTAGAACGGGACAAATGGAGGCCTTAAAATTTAGGGACTTTTGCCAGTAATTACTTCAATAACCAACTATACTATTATTAGTATATCAAGGGCAGAATATCCAAGGGCAGAATTGTGGTTTTTGTTATTGGTGTCCTGGTGTGTGTCTGTGTGTCTGTGTATGAAAGAGAGCAAATAGACACTTCTGCCATAATGTTGTAAAGTTATAGTCTGAACCTTCAGAGCCTGAGTTCTTAGATTATTTCTACAGATAGATAGGTAGATAATGAGGCAGACATATGACAGAAAAAGAGGCTTCAAAACATATTTTATTTTTTCATATCTAAAACAGCCACTGTGGCTTAGATTGATTTTTTACTGCAAGGCGTACTTCCTGGAAGCATATGGTTTGGGGGTTGCCATAAAAAGCCGAATCTGGAAAGTTTCTGTAGAACAGAACACTGTTTATGGTTTAACCATTTCGTGATAGCAGCAGACAGTATATTGTTGCCCATAGAACCTTGTCTTGCTGTCATGTTTCTTCACATTAAAAAAAAATACACACCTAACTAAACTCAACTTATGTTCTGCATACTCCACCCACATAACATCATCCCCTCTGCTGTTCCATGAAAAATGAAGGGACCAACTATGCCACCTGGTGCCCCTACTGTACCATGCTCTGAGCCTCTATGCCCAATCTCCCATGACCTAGAGTACCTTCCCCACCCACCAGGTTCCTTTGTCAGAGGACACATGTCACTCTTGCATTCCAGTTTAGGGGGAGGAGGATATTTATTCTGCTTTGATATCCCAGAGCCTAGCACACTACCAGCCACAGAAGAAGGGCCCCCAAAATTCCTGCTGCATTGATGCATGAAAAAAAAATCAAATGCTGGACCTTGCTGTACAAGTTTGAACACACATCTGTGAAGAACATATTTTTTTTATTTTAAAAAGTAGCTTAAAAGGATGGAGGTGGAATTCACTTTAGTACTTTCAAGTTTTATTTTTTTCCTAAGCCACTATGACTCACTACTGCTGTGAAAATGTTAAGTAACAGAGACTCTCATATTCTGCCAGTTTTGCAAGATTTCCATTGTCAAGAGGAGTTCTAAATGAGGCATAAGCCACAAAAGCAGCCCAAAAACTGCTTTGCAGAGAGGGTGAGGGTGTGATGGTTAGTAAAAGATTCTGATAAAGAACCACTAGTATCATTTATGATGACTCCCACTTCCTACTGACCCGGAAGTACATCAAAGCATAGGACCTAACCTGGATTATAAAACCATCCTGAGGTCTGGAACTTTATCTTACTTTCTGCAGGAAAAGACACCTTCTACTGAGCTTTGAAGGAGTTCAGGATATGCCATCTCAAAATACATCAAATTAGGATATTGATTATTCCAAGTAGAAATCTCTTGGGGAACTGAACTTCAGAAGGGGACATTTGGCCTGTCTTTTCCCACATGCAGCAAGCCATAAAAATTCATTTGACAGGGCCGGGGATTTAGCTCAGTGGTTCCGGTGCCTGTCTTGCAAACACAAGGGCCCAGGTTCAATTCCCTGGTTAACCACATACAATACTGGGCATGGAGACTCACACCCAGCAACAATCAGTACCACACACTGCAGTGCCGGACATGGTGGCTCTTGCCTGTCATCCCAGCACGCAGGAGGCAGAGGCAGGAGGATTGCTGTGATGTGAGTTGGAGGCTGAGCTCAGCTCCAGGCCAGCCTGAACCACAAAGTGAGACCCTGTCTCAAAAAAAAAAAAAAATTTCACTTGACAGGGATGTCCTTCCCATCCCAAGGCTGGAAAGCAATCTTAATCACCAGAGACTGGTAACTGGGGCTGCAAAGAAACTGAATACGTGGACTCTTTAAAGTAGCCTCGATCTTTGTTCTGCTTTCATATGCCCTGCCCCCACCATGTCTCTTGCACCAGCCCTAGCTTTTCTGCTCTCGTTCAGAGATCCATTATTCCTGTCATTTCTTTATAATTTCATTGCTCTTTGTCTACAGATATAAAAATATCGGGCCTTAGTCATTTTTCTGGCTCTCATTCTCTTATTGAAGATTCCATGTCCATGTAAATTTAATAAAACTTTGATACTTTTATTTATCAGGTCTTGTGTTAATCAGGGCCCCACATCCACCCAAAGGACTCATACAGGATTAAGGAGAGTAAAGGGAATCTTTCTCTCCTGGGGCTTCAACAACCTAATTTCTATTTTGCACTCACTAAGCTGAAGAATAATTATGCATCACTTTTCTGCCTTCACAACTCATTTTCTGGCTTCTTGAGGGCAGAGGCTCAATCCCCAAGGTCTAGCACAGTTCTGGGCATGTTGTAGGTGCCTTGTTATTAACAGTCCTATCACACTCTCTGTACAACACAAGATCACAGAGCTGCGAGAGATATCAGACATAATCAGATCCAATCTCTTCCTTTCCAAGATCAGAATCGTGACAGCCAAAGAAACAAAGTAAACTGCCTGAAGTTACATCAGACCGCATCACACCTGAGGATACTGTTCAGCTTTTTCAAGAATTTTTTCTCCTCTCAGCCCAAAGGTCATAGGAAAAGCCTGAGAAGAATCTGAAATGATTTTGGCACATCTTGAGGTCACCTTTTACGTAAATATGCCTCAGATAAGTTTGAGAACATTAACCTAAACGACATATAAAATGAAACTTGAAGTCTTGCACTCAATAAGATAATTCTGGAAGGCGGAGCCTGTAATTCTCAAATTTAGTTTACAAATTTAACACCTCTCATTTTTTTCTGGAGCCTCTCAGAGTCTGTAAAAGCCATAGCTTCCCATCCTTCATACAGCGCCAAATGATAAAATTTAAATTTCAGTATTTTAATTAAGTCTGTACAAAACCACCAAATTAACCTGCAGCAGCAAAATCAGATGAAAAGCACGAAGGTCAATTTATCATCCCATCACCCACAATTAATTCCAGAAGCTCTTAATTCCACATTTGAGTGACAAGTCCTAGACTCCCTATGCTTGTCCATCTGTATCACGTGACAAGTGGAACTTTCTTTTACACCTCAACTAGCTTTCTAGACGCCTAAAAATGGTCCTTTCCACGGATGAAAATGAGCTTCATTACCAGCAAGGTTGGAGAGGGAAAAGGCCCGGAGAAGGGTAGGCTGAGGGCCGGCGCCTGGGGTCAGGCAGGGCCACAAGGCGGTGCGGTGAAGAGGCCTCTGCCGGGCTCCGCTGCAGTTCAAGTCCTGAATTTGCTGGCACCTCTAGGGTCATGGCTAAGCGGCTCTCAGGCTTAGATCTCCTCCGCCACCGGCCTTCTCAGAATCGGGCAACTTGAATGTGGACTTCCTGATTAACGTGTCAAGAGCCAGCGTCTCCCTTAACGGATGGGCCCTCTGGCCGCTCAGGGCACAGACTACGCGCTGTGTGTGGAGTCACTAATCAAGACTGCGTTGGCTCAGTAATGATTTAAAGTGCTCCGAGGAGAGGGAGCCTTTGGATTCATTAACTTCTCCTCGTCCTGCCTCACAGGCTCCTCTGCTCTCCGGCCCAGCGTGTCCCCGGCTGCCAAGCCTCTGCGGCAGAAAAGTGAGAAGGCGAATGGCTCCAAATACAGAACGGAGCTCGAGCCCCAGATGACGGCTGCTCGGTGATACACTGACTGCCTACTCACAGGCATGAATCTGTTGCTTCAAATGGTTTCCAAAGCAGTTTCCTAAAGTGGATCTTTAAAACACTTGGGCATGAATAACTAGAACATTTCAGGTTGACAAGGCTCTAGGAAGGAGGAAAATGCCTAGCGAAGGGCAGCATCTTATTCACCTCTAGGGCAACGGACCTGTCAGAAACTCCCCGCTCCTCTGTCTAAGTGATAACCAGTGCCTTTTCCACCGTTTCCTAAAGCCACTTGAGCCCAAAGTACAACCTGGGTGGTGCTGATGTATCTCAGGAATCTCCAGGCCTCTTCCTCCAAAGACTGAGCCGGGCCTGCCCAGGGCTGGAGCTGGATCTGCCACCGGGGACCCTGCGAGAAAGGAGCACAGGCAGCGTGTAAGGAACGAGCCGCTGGGGACAGTATCATGCAGGCCACCTTCAGGGTCACCCCGGCAAGTGCGTGTGGATAGAGGCAGCCAGGAGCGCTCTTGGAACTGCTGTCATTAAAAGGTCCCAGCGAGACGCACGAGGCCTGAGAGCGCCTAGCACTCAGGAGGGGCAGGAGACAGCCATGGCCCCGGGGACTAACTTGATGCTTTGATCAGAGGCAAACTCCACGCCACCCCATCAGGCTGCCCATTAACTATGGCTTTATGGTACATGGTGCCACTCCCTATTTGGAGGGAAACGTCTGCTGCCATCTCCTGAGCTCTGTGCTTCCCTAAGGGCCAGTTCTGGTGTGGGTAGCACCAGAGCACTGGTGTCTCATCTTTGTGGGGAGAGAATACTCAGCCCCGCCATGGGGCAACGCCACCTAGCGGCGGAGCTGTGCAGGTGGAGGTGAGGACCCTGGAGCTGTCACCATCCGCCGGGGTTGGGTGGTTTCTAGCACTACGAGGAAACCTCCATCTTTCAGCAGAGGACACGAAGCGCTTCCGCAAACCGATCGATTAGGAATGAGCCCCCGAGACCCGTTTTGCAGCAAGGGGCTGCAGATGAAAGGCTGAAAGAAGCAAAATGGGAACCCTCCAATTCTGACAGGAAGCAGTATCAAGAGTCCTCGCTAGAGCTTGCTTTTCACCACCTGAGCCCTCCAGGAGCTTGCTGTGACTCCACAGGGAAGGGACAGCTCTGCCTCCAGTGCGGGGAAGGGCTGAGGGGGCAGGAGAAGTTGGCAGGGCCGATACCTAGTGTTAGGGAAGCCCTGCAGAGCGCGAGGGCTCCTGCGGAGGGGTCAGGATGGCACCCAAGGCTCATTTGATGAAGCAAAGGAGGGTTCTGGGAACAGGAGGAAAATCTGTGCATATACGTTGTTTTCCAGGAGGTGCCATGGCAGGAACTGTCACCCTAAATGAAACCCCTCAACAGGCTTCTCATGAAACTTGTTAGTTTGAATCCAGTTGACTGGTCTAAGGATGAGGTGGCTTGTGTGACTCAGGATGAACTGAAAACACGGAGAAAGAGAGGAGAGATTCATTTCGTGTGAAGTCTGAGGTGGGAGCAAACCCTGTGGATGTGGCCAAGTGTTGTCCCAGTTTGGGCAGCGTTGGACGCTTATCTTTACGGTCCCAGAGTCCCTGCAACCCAGTGGCGTGCAACCCCTGCCATGCTGGGCACCACCTGGTCCCTCTGGTCAGAAGCACAGCCTTGAGTTCTTACAGGCTGCCTCTCTCTCAGGGACCGTGGGCAGGGATGGCTTCCCAGGGTTGCTGTCAGGGCAGGCATAGCAGGAGCATTCTTGGCTTATCACTCTGTGACTAGGCCTTGAAGTCCTCCATGAGTCTGTATTTTCCTTTTACTCCGGCCTCTGCCAACTCTGAAGCCGTCTGCCCCAGGAGTATCGTGCTGGGAGGACAGTGTCTTATAGCTGTTCTTGCCCTGTGAAGGTTGAGCGGGCAAAGACTTGAGTGGAAAAGAGGACAGTCCCTAATACATCTTCCCAGAGGAGGCCTCCACACCCATATGTCTTTTGCCAATCTCTGAGTTAGCTGTGGATTACCATTTGTCAAACAATATTTATTAACTATCAACCACTTAGGGGCTCAGCTGGGAAACAGGTCAGAATAAAACTTGGATCCTCCTAAGACATATCATGGTCAGTTTGGGAGATAAGAGAGCCAAGTATATATGAAATAACTTTGAGAAAAACATGTGCAACATTTGGGAGAGTCATTCTCTTCCAGGATACTGTTTACTTCACAGTCATAAACTACAGACACATTTAAACACAAATGCCTTTTTGTTTTGCTTGGTCACATTTTTTTTATGTCAAAGGGACGAAGTTTCTTCCCAGGTCACTGTAATGTCAGCACAGTGACGCAAGGTCCACAGGAGCCTGGCAGGCCTGGGGACCGAAACCTCCCAGTGGATGTCGTGGTTTGCTCACAAGTGCCCCTGGCACCTGGCCCAGGAGCTTCTCCGTGGAAATGATGAAGTTCACGTGCCTGGTTTTCTTCTAAGTCATGGTCCTGTCATAGGCCAAGTATTTTAGACTTTGCAGGCCATACGGATTCTGTCGCCTCCCCTCACCCCACTACAGCTCAAAACAGCCACAGACAGTAACTAAGTAAGCGGCTGTGGCTGTGTGCCAACAACACTGCCTTTACAAGAGCAGGCCACAGGCTGGATCTGGCCCACAGGCTGGAGCATGCTGACCTCTGATCAGCTGATCCGAATGTGGAGACCCCTGACCTGGAAGAGAGGGCTTTCTTAGGATAGTACGAGACTGGACAGGCTGTGACCCCTGGGGTACAGCCAACTTTGTTATCTGGATGACTCAGGGATGGCAAATATCAGTCCCAGTCCCAGCGGGATGAGAGGAGGAACTTCAGACTGGCTAATGGAGAGACTTTCACAAAGTCGTGGGCAGGGTGTGAGGAACCCATAAGGGATAATCCAGGCCCAGAGGCCCTGAGGAGCCCAGGAAGGGATATGGAGAAAGACAGACAAACTCCAGCCTAACTGGTTTCCACCTCCTGCTCCTCTGGCCAAACCAAAGGGACGGCAGAGAAGAGGGAGCTGTGATTGGACATGCAGTCAGCCTCCCAGTGTCCCACAGGTGGAACAAAGAGGGAGCAGGACCCTGGGGCAAGAGGAAGGTCTGCAGGGTGGCGATCTACGGAAGCTGGCCGTGAGGTCTGACCAAGGTGTTATTCATCTGTGCCTCATGCCAGGCTCCATGGGACAATTTAATACAAGACACAACGTGTCAACCAATAAACGCAATAAACTACAAGGACTCTGACAGAACTCTTTATAGGGTACAGTGGAGGTAGGAGAGCGAACAAGTGCTTTGAGTATTATTCCATAAAAAACGCCAAGAAATGCAGACCACCAGAAGCAGGTTGCTGCTTCTCGAAGCCAAAAGCACATCTCAGATCATTAGAGAGACACTTTAAACAGAGTACTTGCATTTAACCTGGGCTAACACATAAAAGCAATGTCGCCGATCAGCAACTACGATCCAGATGATAAATCAATACGGCGAAGCTACAAAATTACCTTACAAATCCACATAGAATCTTGCTTGCAACCGATATTTCTCATTTCCAGCTGAGCGTCGACCCCCTAAGAAGCTAAACAAGCAGCAAGGATGGTAAATGATACAAGTGGAGGAGGCTCCGATGGAAACGTAACTGAGCACGCAGCAGACGGGCACCCTGGAAGTGTTCTGGCTTAATGCTTTGATGGAGCTGTTTAAAAAACATTTCACATAAAGCAGTGTTCCTATTGGAATCTGCCCAACAGCAGCTCATGATTATTTTCCCATAGAAACCCCCAGCTTTTGTCATCTCTTTCAATTATCATTTGTCTTGATTCTGTTGTGCAGTCACCCACATTTGTCCTTCCCGAACCCACAAACAGAATTCTCTGAGCACCTTCAAACGCCAATGGAAGATTTAACAGAAAAGGGCAAGTCCGCACCTCTTTCTTTTAAAATATTCTTCTATTACTATGACTTTACTCCATGTAGTTTCCTGAATGCCAGGGCTCAATAAATGCCCTCGATAGGCAAACAGCCAATGCTTAGTCAGGACAATGTCACTCTCTTGGTCCTCAAGAGGTGGAATGATGATTCCCAGGCCTGTCTAGCCATCAAACTTCCTCTTTAAATGGGTAAAGCAGTAATTCAGCAGAAGGTGAAGGGAGGTACCATCATTTTGATTGGTCAGTCTGTGTCCCTTGCAGGTCTAGACTGAAATGTCACACGAACCCTTACAGTGAGTTGCAGTGACCCTGCTCCTGCACCTGAAGGGACACAGTCCCTTTACTCCTTTGAAATCCATGGCCTGGCTCCTAAGACACCACACTGGCAACCAAAGGCCAGGCAGGATCCTGAATTTCAGAAGAAGTAGATCCCTAGATCCCTTGTTGTTGTTGTTGTTGTTGTATTGTTTTGTTTTTTTTATTTTTAAGGTTTTTTGAGACAGGGTCTCACTTTGTGGTTCAGGCTGGCCCTGAGCTCAGCCTCCAACTCACATCACAGCAATCCTCCTGCCTCTGCCTCCCAAGTGCTGGGATTACAAGCATGAGCCACCACGCCTGGGATTGTGGTATGTGGTACTGGTTGCTGCTGGGCGTGAGTCTCCACACCCAGTATTGTATGTGGTTACCGGGGATCAAACCCGGGTCCTTGCACTTGCAACACAGGCGCTGGAACCACTGAGCTATATCCCCCGCCCGATCCCTTGTTGTTTTTGCAAGGCCTGGTTCAGCTCCTTCCCCAGAGAATGTGCATTAGAAAACTGGATTTTTCTAATGAGAGGCAAAAGTCTTCCTACACACAGAAAAAAAATCCCAAAATTAATATTAAAGACAGCAAGAGGTTCCCTATACATTAACTTGTGTTGTTCCGTAACTGGCAGACATCAGAGTTTCTACTTTCCAAAGGGTAAAAGTGATTCCTGCATGATTTTATGCATCAAGATCTGCCTCAAAGAGACTCCAGTGGGCAAGGCCATGAGGCTTCTGGATATCACCTGTGATCACAGCGTTAAATTTTGTTTCTTAAAAAAAGAAATGGATTCTCTCAGGACACTAAACTGAATTCCAAGATTTTACTTCCAAAAGATAATGCAAAAGAGAAAGCAATCTTTTAAAATACTTCTTTGCCCACCAGCCTATACTTAGTAATACAGGGCCACAAAGCCCCAAGCAAAGCGGGTGGCACTGAGGAGTGAGAAGGAGAGAGAAAGAGGCACACAGAGAGAGGAGGGCCCACCCATGACCTAGAAAACAGGAACATCAATTCTGCCTAGTGCAAAAGCTTTGTCTCCAAAATGTGGAATAACAGCTTTCTCCTCCATACCTTCCTAACACTTTTGAATGGCCTCAGCGCAGCCTGTGAAAAACTTGTCAAGCTGAGAATGGTGTTATCATCAGATTTACAAGCCATTTTTATGCAAGAATTTTAAAACTTCTTAGAGGAGATGGGTAAAAAATTAAAGACAACATAAAAGCCAAAAAGAAGCTTCTAGTGATCTATTCTTCTGTGTGTCAGTGCTGTAGTACTTTGGGGATAAGGGGTGATTTAAATGGTGGAGTTCTTTATCATGAAGGACAATCAATGAACTGTTTGGATAACTTTTATAAAATGTCAACATTCTCCAACAGACATTCCCACTGTCACCAAGCTCCTGAATGGTCTGAGAACCAACAATTTTCAGTGGGAAACATACAACTCTCTGCTTTATAGTTGTGCCCCTGGAAAAAATAAAGTTGTGAATGGTGGACTCAAATTAAACAAGACAAGGAGGGTAGCTGGTGTGTTGGTTTCTGGGAAAAACAAACCAAAAGAAGTCAAATGGATTTATTTAGTAATTTGGTTGCAGTTCTGTACTAATTAAGAGCATCTGTTGGTGAGCAGGAAACAATGACTAGAGGGAATTGTTTATTCCACTTTTGAAAGACAAGGCGGGGGCTGGAGGACACTGTGGGGGGAGGGGACAGCCCAAAATGGTGTCTGCAGGAAACAGGAGTCCAGCCACAGCCAAGAGACGGTGGACGTTCCCTGCTGTGTTTCTCTGTTGCCCTTCCATGAAAGTATTGTCAGGCTGTCACTGGAATTTGACCAGCAGTAAAGTGGGGCTCACACGCCTTCTCCTCAGCATTTTCAAGGCAATGAGCTCATTCTCAGACTCAGGACTGCTTCCAAAAGAGCAGAGGTCAGTCAGACATTTCATGGTGGTGCTATAAAGTCTTATACTTCATCAAAGTCTCATTTTTTAAAAAACCCTTTGTTTCAGGTCTGGGTCAGATGGGTAAAACCACTGCCATCTTGTCTCACTGCATACAGCAGCAAAACCTGGACAGAAAGCACATAGCACAACGTACAGTGACTGCGGAGTCTGAATGGTAAACACGAGCTGAGCTGGCAGGGTGGGGAAGAAAAGCAGCACTCAGTCAGGGACCAGCAGGGAGCTTTGCTGGTTTTACTCTCTGGCATCTCTCCTGGCCCCAGCAGGGCTGCCTGGCACAGGTCATGGCATCGGCCCTGGCAGTGCAGCCTGATCAGCCCCCAGTTCAGGCTCAGGGAGGGCAGGTGACTCAGAAACAGTGAGGAGTCCCTGTTTCACCCCTTTCTTCATGTCTCCATTCTTGCATTCCATCTGTCTGAGGGGACAGAAGTCACAGTGAGACCCAAAGCCACCTAATATTCTGAGAAGGCTGTTTCCCTTCTGACCTGAGGCGATTTGAACCCCACTAACTCAATTTCTCTCTCTCTTCCCCTCCCTCCGTCGCTGTCTTTGTTCTCTGTCTCTGCCTTTCTCTGGTCCAGGCCCCAGACACAGTCACAGGTGGTGTGAGGCAAAGCACAGTCAGCGTAGGGGACCTACAGTGCAAATCTCCTGGCCAGAGGGGCAGAGCCGCAGAGAACCAGGTACCGGTGACCGGGGAGGACTGCTGCAGGAAGAACCCTGTACAGAGCTCTGGGTAGAACTGCGCTCATCCTAAAACTACACGTATGTGGGTGTGGATCAGATTCAGTCCATGTATGGACGACTTGGGACCAGAACACAGAGCCAGGCCGTGCCGCTACTGCTCACTTCGTCCCCAGCCCTTCCTCCGTGCCGGCCCAGCCCACCACTCCTGCTAAAATCCTCCCGCACAGCCAGCTCACGCTCCTGCTCACATCCAGA